>OU892292.1:4194669-4365610 GCA_917834065.1 Ceutorhynchus assimilis | reverse complement strand
GTCACCTTTTGACCGGTCCAAACTTATGAAAAAAAAAATATATATTTTTTTTCAAACGTCATTTTTTGACAGGTCCAATCTTATAAAAAAAATATTTTTTTCAAATGTAATTTTTTTTTTAACAGGTCCAATGATACCTATAAAATTTGAATTTTTTTTTTCCAAGTGTCATTTTTTTTTGACAGGTCCAATAATATGAAATAATTTTTTTTTTTTTTCAAATGTCATTTTTTCACAGGTCCAATTCTATTAAAAAAAATTTTTTTCAAATGAATTTTGAACAATGACTCCTATAAATTTTTTTTTTTTTCAAGTGTCTTTTTTTTTGACAGGTCCAATAATATGAAATTTTTATTTTTTTTTTCAAATGTCACCTTTTGACCGGTCCAAACTTATGAAAAAAAAAATATATATTTTTTTTCAAACGTCATTTTTTGACAGGTCCAATCTTATAAAAAAAATATTTTTTTCAAATGTAATTTTTTTTTTAACAGGTCCAATGATACCTATAAAATTTGAATTTTTTTTTTCCAAGTGTCATTTTTTTTTGACAGGTCCAATAATATGAAATTTTTATTTTTTTTTTCAAATGTCACCTTTTGACCGGTCCAAACTTATGAAAAAAAAAAAAAAATTTTTTTTTTTTCAAACGTCATTTTTTGACAGGTCCAATCTTATAACAAAAAATATTTTTTTCAAATGTAATTTTTTTTTTTAACAGGTCCAATGATACCTATAAAATTTTAATTTTTTTTTTCCAAGTGTCATTTTTTTTTGACAGGTCCAATAATATGAAATAATTTTTTTTTTTTTTCAAATGTCATTTTTTCACAGGTCCAATTCTATTAAAAAAAATTTTTTTCAAATGAATTTTGAACAATGACTCCTATAAATTTTTTTTTTTTTCAAGTGTCTTTTTTTTTGACAGGTCCAATAATATGAAATTTTTATTTTTTTTTTCAAATGTCACCTTTTGACCGGTCCAAACTTATGAAAAAAAAAATATATATTTTTTTTCAAACGTCATTTTTTGACAGGTCCAATCTTATAAAAAAAATATTTTTTTCAAATGTAATTTTTTTTTTAACAGGTCCAATGATACCTATAAAATTTGAATTTTTTTTTTCCAAGTGTCATTTTTTTTTGACAGGTCCAATAATATGAAATAATTTTATTTTTTTTTTCAAATGTCATTTTTTCACAGGTCCAATTCTATTAAAAAAAATTTTTTTCAAATGAATTTTGAACAATGACTCCTATAAATTTTTTTTTTTTTCAAGTGTCTTTTTTTTTGACAGGTCCAATAATATGAAATTTTTATTTTTTTTTTCAAATGTCACCTTTTGACCGATCCAAACTTATGAAAAAAAAAAAATATTTTTTTTCAAACGTCATTTTTTGACAGGTCCAATCTTATAAAAAAAATATTTTTTTCAAATGTAATTTTTTTTTTAACAGGTCCAATGATACCTATAAAATTTGAATTTTTTTTTTCCAAGTGTCATTTTTTTTTGACAGGTCCAATAATATGAATTTTTTTTTTTTTTATTCAAATGTCATTTTTTCACAGATCCAAAGTTATAAAAAAAAATTGTTTTTCTTCAAACGTCATTTTTTGACAGGTCCAATTCTATTAAAAAAAATTTTTTTCAAATGAATTTTTTTTTTGACAGGTTCAAGACTCCTATAAATTTTTTTTTTTTTTTCAAGTGTCTTTTTTTTTTGACAGGTTTAATAATATGAAATTATTATTATTATTTTTTTTCAAGTGTCATTTTTTTTTGACAGGTCCAATAATATGAAATTTTTATTTTTTTTTTCAAATGTCACCTTTTGACCGGTCCAAACTTATGAAAAAAAAAAAAAATTTTTTTTTTTTCAAACGTCATTTTTTGACAGGTCCAATCTTATAACAAAAAATATTTTTTTCAAATGTAATTTTTTTTTTAACAGGTCCAATGATACCTATAAAATTTTAATTTTTTTTTTCCAAGTGTCATTTTTTTTTGACAGGTCCAATAATATGAAATAATTTTATTTTTTTTTTCAAATGTCATTTTTTCACAGGTCCAAAGTTATAAAAAAAAACTGTTTTTCTTCAAACGTCATTTTTTGACAGGTCCAATTCTATTAAAAAGTTTTTTTTCAAATGAATTTTGAACAATGACTCCTATAAATTTTTTTTTTTTTCAAGTGTCTTTTTTTTTGACAGGTCCAATAATTATGAAATTTTTATTTTTTTTTTCAAATGTCACCTTTTGACCGGTCCAAACTTATGAAAAAAAAAAAAATATTTTTTTTTTCAAACGTCATTTTTTGACAGGTCCAATTCTATTAAAAAAAATTTTTTTCAAATGAATTTTTTTTTTGACAGGTTCAATGACTCCTATAAATTTATTTTTTTTTTCAAGTGTCTTTTTTTTGACAGGTTCAATAATATGAAATTATTATTATTATTTTTTTTTCAAGTGTCATTTTTTTTTGACAGGTCCAATAATATGAAATTTTTATTTTTTTTTTCAAATGTCACCTTTTGACCGGTCCAAACTTATGAAAAAAAAAAAAATATTTTTTTTTTCAAACGTCATTTTTTGACAGGTCCAATTCTATTAAAAAAAATTTTTTTCAAATGAATTTTTTTTTTGACAGGTTCAATGACTCCTATAATTTTTTTTTTTTTTTTCAAGTGTCTTTTTTTTGACAGGTTCAATAATATGAAATTATTATTATTATTTTTTTTTCAAGTGTCATTTTTTTTTGACAGGTCCAATAATATGAAATTTTTATTTTTTTTTTCAAATGTCACCTTTTGACCGGTCCAAACTTATGAAAAAAAAAAAAATATTTTTTTTTTCAAACGTCATTTTTTGACAGGTCCAATTCTATTAAAAAGTTTTTTTTCAAATGAATTTTGAACAATGACTCCTATAAATTTTTTTTTTTTTCAAGTGTCTTTTTTTTTGACAGGTCCAATAATTATGAAATTTTTATTTTTTTTTTCAAATGTCACCTTTTGACCGGTCCAAACTTATGAAAAAAAAAAAATATTTTTTTTTTCAAACGTCATTTTTTGACAGGTCCAATTCTATTAAAAAAAATTTTTTTCAAATGAATTTTTTTTTTGACAGGTTCAATGACTCCTATAAATTTTTTTTTTTTTTTCAAGTGTCTTTTTTTTGACAGGTTCAATAATATGAAATTATTATTATTATTTTTTTTTCAAGTGTCATTTTTTTTTGACAGGTCCAATAATTTGAAATTTTTATTTTTTTTTTCAAATGTCACCTTTTGACCGGTCCAAACTTATGAAAAAAAAAAAAAAAATTTTTTTTTTCAAACGTCATTTTTTGACAGGTCCAATCTTATAACAAAAAATATTTTTTTCAAATGTAATTTTTTTTTTAACAGGTCCAATGATACCTATAAAATTTTAATTTTTTTTTTCCAAGTGTCATTTTTTTTTGACAGGTCCAATAATATGAAATAATTTATTTTTTTTTTTCAAATGTCATTTTTTCACAGGTCCAATTCTATTAAAAAAAATTTTTTTCAAATGAATTTTGAACAATGACTCCTATAAATTTTTTTTTTTTTCAAGTGTCTTTTTTTTTGACAGGTCCAATAATATGAAATTTTTATTTTTTTTTTCAAATGTCACCTTTTGACCGGTCCAAACTTATGAAAAAAAAAATATATATTTTTTTTCAAACGTCATTTTTTGACAGGTCCAATCTTATAAAAAAAATATTTTTTTCAAATGTAATTTTTTTTTTAACAGGTCCAATGATACCTATAAAATTTGAATTTTTTTTTTCCAAGTGTCATTTTTTTTTGACAGGTCCAATAATATGAAATTTTTATTTTTTTTTTCAAATGTCACCTTTTGACCGGTCCAAACTTATGAAAAAAAAAAAAAAAATTTTTTTTTTTTCAAACGTCATTTTTTGACAGGTCCAATCTTATAACAAAAAATATTTTTTTCAAATGTAATTTTTTTTTTTAACAGGTCCAATGATACCTATAAAATTTTAATTTTTTTTTTCCAAGTGTCATTTTTTTTTGACAGGTCCAATAATATGAAATAATTTTTTTTTTTTTTCAAATGTCATTTTTTCACAGGTCCAATTCTATTAAAAAAAATTTTTTTCAAATGAATTTTGAACAATGACTCCTATAAATTTTTTTTTTTTTCAAGTGTCTTTTTTTTTGACAGGTCCAATAATATGAAATTTTTATTTTTTTTTTCAAATGTCACCTTTTGACCGGTCCAAACTTATGAAAAAAAAAATATATATTTTTTTTCAAACGTCATTTTTTGACAGGTCCAATCTTATAAAAAAAATATTTTTTTCAAATGTAATTTTTTTTTTAACAGGTCCAATGATACCTATAAAATTTGAATTTTTTTTTTCCAAGTGTCATTTTTTTTTGACAGGTCCAATAATATGAAATAATTTTTTTTTTTTTTTCAAATGTCATTTTTTCACAGGTCCAATTCTATTAAAAAAAATTTTTTTCAAATGAATTTTGAACAATGACTCCTATAAATTTTTTTTTTTTTCAAGTGTCTTTTTTTTTGACAGGTCCAATAATATGAAATTTTTATTTTTTTTTTCAAATGTCACCTTTTGACCGGTCCAAACTTATGAAAAAAAAAATATATATTTTTTTTCAAACGTCATTTTTTGACAGGTCCAATCTTATAAAAAAAATATTTTTTTCAAATGTAATTTTTTTTTTAACAGGTCCAATGATACCTATAAAATTTGAATTTTTTTTTTCCAAGTGTCATTTTTTTTTGACAGGTCCAATAATATGAAATTTTTATTTTTTTTTTCAAATGTCACCTTTTGACCGGTCCAAACTTATGAAAAAAAAAAAAAAATTTTTTTTTTTTCAAACGTCATTTTTTGACAGGTCCAATCTTATAACAAAAAATATTTTTTTCAAATGTAATTTTTTTTTTTAACAGGTCCAATGATACCTATAAAATTTTAATTTTTTTTTTCCAAGTGTCATTTTTTTTTGACAGGTCCAATAATATGAAATAATTTTTTTTTTTTTTCAAATGTCATTTTTTCACAGGTCCAATTCTATTAAAAAAAATTTTTTTCAAATGAATTTTGAACAATGACTCCTATAAATTTTTTTTTTTTTCAAGTGTCTTTTTTTTTGACAGGTCCAATAATATGAAATTTTTATTTTTTTTTTCAAATGTCACCTTTTGACCGGTCCAAACTTATGAAAAAAAAAATATATATTTTTTTTCAAACGTCATTTTTTGACAGGTCCAATCTTATAAAAAAAATATTTTTTTCAAATGTAATTTTTTTTTTAACAGGTCCAATGATACCTATAAAATTTGAATTTTTTTTTTCCAAGTGTCATTTTTTTTTGACAGGTCCAATAATATGAAATAATTTTTTTTTTTTTTTCAAATGTCATTTTTTCACAGGTCCAATTCTATTAAAAAAAATTTTTTTCAAATGAATTTTGAACAATGACTCCTATAAATTTTTTTTTTTTTCAAGTGTCTTTTTTTTTGACAGGTCCAATAATATGAAATTTTTATTTTTTTTTTCAAATGTCACCTTTTGACCGATCCAAACTTATGAAAAAAAAAAAATATTTTTTTTCAAACGTCATTTTTTGACAGGTCCAATCTTATAAAAAAAATATTTTTTTCAAATGTAATTTTTTTTTTAACAGGTCCAATGATACCTATAAAATTTGAATTTTTTTTTTCCAAGTGTCATTTTTTTTTGACAGGTCCAATAATATGAAATTTTTTTTTTTTTATTCAAATGTCATTTTTTCACAGATCCAAAGTTATAAAAAAAAATTGTTTTTCTTCAAACGTCATTTTTTGACAGGTCCAATTCTATTAAAAAAAATTTTTTTCAAATGAATTTTTTTTTTGACAGGTTCAAGACTCCTATAAATTTTTTTTTTTTTTTCAAGTGTCTTTTTTTTTTGACAGGTTTAATAATATGAAATTATTATTATTATTTTTTTTCAAGTGTCATTTTTTTTTGACAGGTCCAATAATATGAAATTTTTATTTTTTTTTTCAAATGTCACCTTTTGACCGGTCCAAACTTATGAAAAAAAAAAAAATATTTTTTTTTTCAAACGTCATTTTTTGACAGGTCCAATCTTATAAAAAAAAATATTTTTTTCAAATGTAATTTTTTTTTTAACAGGTCCAATGATACCTATAAAATTTTAATTTTTTTTTTCCAAGTGTCATTTTTTTTTGACAGGTCCAATAATATGAATTTTTTTTTTTTTTTATTCAAATGTCATTTTTTCACAGATCCAAAGTTATAAAAAAAAATTGTTTTTCTTCAAACGTCATTTTTTGACAGGTCCAATTCTATTAAAAAAAATTTTTTTCAAATGAATTTTTTTTTTGACAGGTTCAAGACTCCTATAAATTTTTTTTTTTTTTTCCAAGTGTCATTTTTTTTTGACAGGTCCAATAATATGAAATTATTTTTTTTTTTTTTCAAATGTCATTTTTTCACAGGTCCAAAGTTATAAAAAAAAACTGTTTTTCTTCAAACGTCATTTTTTGACAGGTCCAATTCTATTAAAAAAATTTTTTTTCAAATGAATTTTGAACAATGACTCCTATAAATTTATTTTTTTTTTTCAAGTGTCATTTTTTTTTGACAGGTCCAATAATATGAAATTATTTTTTTTTTTTTTCAAATGTCATTTTTTCACAGGTCCAAAGTTATAAAAAAAAACTGTTTTTCTTCAAACGTCATTTTTTGACAGGTCCAATTCTATTAAAAAAATTTTTTTTCAAATGAATTTTGAACAATGACTCCTATAAATTTATTTTTTTTTTTCAAGTGTCATTTTTTTTTGACAGGTCCAATAAAATGAAATTTTTATTTTTTTTTTCAAATGTCACCTTTTGACCGGTCCAAACTTATGAAAAAAAAAAAAATATTTTTTTTTTCAAACGTCATTTTTTGACAGGTCCAATCTTATAAAAAAAAATATTTTTTTCAAATGTAATTTTTTTTTTAACAGGTCCAATGATACCTATAAAATTTTAATTTTTTTTTTCCAAGTGTCATTTTTTTTTGACAGGTCCAATAATATGAAATTTTTTTTTTTTTATTCAAATGTCATTTTTTCACAGATCCAAAGTTATAAAAAAAAATTGTTTTTCTTCAAACGTCATTTTTTGACAGGTCCAATTCTATTAAAAAAAATTTTTTTCAAATGAATTTTTTTTTTGACAGGTTCAAGACTCCTATAAATTTTTTTTTTTTTTTCAAGTGTCTTTTTTTTTTGACAGGTTTAATAATATGAAATTATTATTATTATTTTTTTTCAAGTGTCATTTTTTTTTGACAGGTCCAATAATATGAAATTTTTATTTTTTTTTTCAAATGTCACCTTTTGACCGGTCCAAACTTATGAAAAAAAAAAAATATTTTTTTTTTCAAACGTCATTTTTTGACAGGTCCAATCTTATAAAAAAAAATATTTTTTTCAAATGTAATTTTTTTTTTAACAGGTCCAATGATACCTATAAAATTTTAATTTTTTTTTTCCAAGTGTCATTTTTTTTTGACAGGTCCAATAATATGAAATAATTTTTTTTTTTTTTTCAAATGTCATTTTTTCACAATTCCAAAGTTATAAAAAAAAACTGTTTTTCTTCAAACGTCATTTTTTGACAGGTCCAATTCTATTAAAAAAAATTTTTTTCAAATGAATTTTTTTTTTGACAGGTTCAATGACTCCTATAAATTTTTTTTTTTTTTCAAGTGTCTTTTTTTTTTGACAGGTCTAATAATATGAAATTATTATTATTATTTTTTTTTCAAGTGTCATTTTTTTTTGACAAGTCCAATAATATGAAATTTTTATTTTTTTTTTCAAATGTCACCTTTTGACCGGTCCAAACTTATGAAAAAAAAAAAATATTTTTTTTTTACAAGTGTCATTTTTTTTTGACAGGTCTAATAATATGAATTTTTTTTTATTTTTTTTTCAAATGTCATTTTTTGACAGGTCCAAAGTTATAAAAAAAAAATTGTTTTTTTTTCAAACGTCATTTTTTGACAGGTCCAATTCTATTAAAAAAAATTTGTTTCAAATGAATTTTTTTTTTGACAGGTTTAATGACTCCTATAAATTTTTTTTTTTTTTTCAAGTGTCTTTTTTTTGACAGGTTCAATAATATGAAATTATTATTATTATTTTTTTTTCAAGTGTCATTTTTTTTTGACAGGTCCAATAATATGAAATTTTTATTTTTTTTTTCAAATGTCACCTTTTGACCGGTCCAAACTTATGAAAAAAAAAAAAAATTTTTTTTTTTCAAACGTCATTTTTTGACAGGTCCAATCTTATAACAAAAAATATTTTTTTCAAATGTAATTTTTTTTTTAACAGGTCCAATGATACCTATAAAATTTTAATTTTTTTTTTTCAAGTGTCATTTTTTTTTGACAGGTCCAATAATATGAAATCATTTTATTTTTTTTTTCAAATGTCATTTTTTCACAGGTCCAAAGTTATAAAAAAAAATTGTTTTTCTTCAAACGTCATTTTTTGACAGGTCCAATTCTACTAAAAAAAATTTTTTTCAAATGAATTTTTTTTTTGACAGGTTCAAGACTCCTATAAATTTTTTTTTTTTTTTTCTGTCTTTTTTTTTTGACAGGTCTAATAATATGAAATTATTATTATTATTTTTTTTTCAAGTGTCATTTTTTTTTGACAGGTCCAATAATATGAAATTTTTATTTTATTTTTCAAATGTCACCTTTTGACCGGTCCAAACTTATGAAAAAAAATTTTTTTTTCAAACGTCATTTTTTGACAGGTCCAATCTTATAAAAAAAAATATTTTTTTCAAATGTAATTTTTTTTTTAACAGGTCCAATGATACCTATAAAATTTTAATTTTTTTTTTGCAAGTGTCATTTTTTTTTGACAGGTCCAATAATATGAATTTTTTTTTTTTTTTATTCAAATGTCATTTTTTCACAGATCCAAAGTTATAAAAAAAAATTGTTTTTCTTCAAACGTTATTTTTTGACAGGTCCAATTCTATTAAAAAAAATTTTTTTCAAATGAATTTTTTTTTTGACAGGTTCAAGACTCCTATAAATTTTTTTTTTTTTTTTCTGTCTTTTTTTTTTGACAGGTCTAATAATATGAAATTATTATTTTTATTTTTTTTTCAAGTGTCATTTTTTTTTGACAGGTCCAATAATATGAAATTTTTTTTTTTTTTTTCAAATGTCACTTTTGACCGGTCCAAACTTATGAAAAAAAAATATTTTTTTTTTTTCAAATGTCATTTTTTGACAGGTCCGATAATAATAATTATTATTTTTTTTCAAATGTCATTTTTTGACACTTCCAAAGTTATAAAAAAAATTTTTTTTTTTTCAAACGTCATTTGTGGTTTAAAATGTATTATCATCCGAACATAAAATGTATGCAAAATTTCAGCAAAATCCGTTGCGAAATAATGGTCACTTGTCACATTTTGACAGTTGACACCTGTCATTGGTGGTCTAAAATGTATTATCACTAGAACTTGAACAGATGTACCTATGCTAAATTTCAGCAAAATCCGTTGTGAAGAACTGGTTCAAAATCTACAACTGTCACAATTTGACAGTTGACACTAATATTCCTATTCTATGGTAGATTTATGTATAATAACTACCTATATAAAACACAGGCATTTAATTTGTTAAACAAAAGACAACTTGGCAACGCAGCTTAGCAAATACGCATGCATTTAGTGCCTCAAATTAATTTAATCACAGAAACGACTGATTTTACTAGGACACCAGCGCCATCACGCGAGTTTATATTTCCGCCGGCGGACAGATCTTCTAGAGACGTTAGTCTATAATATTCTTTGCTATTACTTACTTATTCAAAAATTAATATCTCATTAAAACATATATCTATTTCAGGTTCAATTACCAGAAAGAATGGTCATTTACGAACTATACTCGAAAGATTCTACAGATATGCACTATAGGGCAAAAGAGAAAATTCCTCAAAAAATTGAGTGTAGTTTGTTGGTAGTTTGTAGCAACCATTTAATAATATGTCAAGAAAACACCTTACAAAGCCTATTGTTTAGCGGCGAAAAGGAAAAATCCTGGACCTTTTCCAGCCCTATACGTTACATCAAAAACATCGGAGGCCCTGCGGGCAAAGAAGGCCTATTGTTAGGCTTAAAAAACGGCCAAGCATGGCAAGTCCACCTGGACAATGTCCACCCTTTATTAAAACAAACAATAAATTCAAGCATTAGATGTCTGGATTTAAGCAGAGACAAGTCCAAACTGGCCTTAGTAGATGAAACAGGCCTGATGCAAATCTTCAAACATTCAACTTTGTGCTATCAAGAACACAACGTTAATAGTGTTGCGTTTAATACCCATTACGAAGAAATGCTGGCTTATAGTGGCACTAATGATACACTATCATTGAAAATTTTAGACTTTCCAAGCCACATACAAAAACTGAGCGGCTTTGTAGTAGGCCTAACAGGCTCTAAAGTGTTTTGCCTCAACGGCTCAAACATGAACACAATAGAGCTACCATTAAGCACCCCAATGTATCAATTCCTGGAAAAAAACCAATTCAAAGAAGCTTATAAAGTGGCCTGCCTGGGCGTCACTGATGGTGATTGGGAAGAATTAGCCCACACCGCCTTGGAACATTTAGACTTAAAAATCGCCCGCCTTGCCTTTGTAAAACTACAAAACTTCAACTATTTGGAATTAATCCAGGAAATTAGCCACAAACAATTATTTGAAAAAGAAGTTATTTTAGGTGATATTTTGGCAATGAAGGGCAAATTCAAAGAAGCCGCAAGGCTTTACCAGAAATCGGGCAACGATGCAAAAGCCTTAACAATGTATACAGATTTAAGGATGTTTGATGAAGCTCAAGAGTTTTTGGGCAACAAAGACAATAAGGCATTAATCAGGCAAAAGGCCGATTGGGCTAAAAACATTAACGAACCCAAAGCAGCTGCTGACATGTATATTTCAATAGGTGATATTGAAATTGCTATTGAAATCTACTTTGAGCAACAATGGAGCGAGCAACTAATTCAACTAGGAAGGCAATTGGATAAATCCTCCACTCATTTAAGCCTTGTAGCTCAACGTTTGCAGCAATTGAATCAAAAAGCTTCAGCAGCTGAAATCTATAGACGTTTAGGTGATTCATTAAGCGTCCTAAAGCTACATATTGAAGCAAATGAATGGCCTCAGGCTTTTAGTTTAATACAAAATCAGCCTAATTTAAGTGCCTTGGTTTACGTGCCTTATGCTCAATATTTAGCGGAAAACGACCAATTTGTCAAGGCCCAAAAGGCTTTTCATAAAGCAGGCAAATCGCAAGAGGCCTTTAAGGTTTTCAGGCAACTGACATCAAACGCTGTAGACGAAATGAGATTCGATGATGCTTCGTTTTACTACTGGATAATTTCCAGGCAGTATTTAGACTTGAATTGTTTGGAAGATTTCAGGCACAACCAATCACTGGCCGAAATTTATTATGCCTACCAAACAATTCACAAATATTTAGAAGAACCTTTCACATCTTACATGCCAGAGGCATTATTTAATATTTCTAGATTTCTACTAGTTGAAATTGGCTCTAATAAGCCTCAAAACATTTCTCAATTTGCTATAATATTTACTTTAGCTAAACAAGCTTCTAAGTTAGGTGCAAATAAGCTGGCAAACCAGTTGTATGACAAACTACAATTGTTGAAAATCCCCAAAAAATTCGAAGAGCAACTCGAAATTGCTGCAATTGCCTCAAAATCCAAACCCTATCGGGATCTGGAAGAGCTTCTACCAATGTGCTATCGTTGTTCGACTTACAATCCTGCCTTAACCAATTTTTGCACCAGTTGCAAACAACAATTTGTTTATTCGTTTGTAAGTTTCGAGCTGTTGCCTTTAGTTGAGTTCAAAATTGAAGCAAACCTAACTGACGATGAAGCTGTGAGGCTTATTCAAACTCCGCACAAGCGTGAGTGCATTTTAAATGAAAATGTGCAAACTTTAGAGTTGGCTAGTGATACAACAAATTTTGCAGTAATATTGAGCAAGCAAGAGTTGTTGGAATTGGAGCCCGAGACTGTTTTGGTGTGCAAATGGGGCCCGCCTTTGAAATATCAGTTTTATAGGAATGTTTTGCCAGAGTTAAATGTTACTGTTTGTAATTCTTGCTTTAAAGCGTTTCACGTTGATGATTTCGAGCTGCAATTGCTTCAAAAGGGCTTTTGCCCTTTTTGTAGGGTGGCTCCTGATAGTGTAGACGTGAATGATGATTTTGTTGTTGAATAAAAAAGTGTTTTAAACTTACCAGAGCTGTTTTCTTTTACAAACAAGTTAAACGTAAAACGCGGAAAACCTATACAATTCACAAAACCACAAAACGGCTGTTAAAGGATTTATTTCATTTATTCAATGTATTAGTAGATATGGCAACACAGCAGAAGTCCCGAAAATTTGGCGCCACCGCGCTTGTCATATGTCACTCGGCGTAGGAATATTGGAGCTGAAGGGCGGAGCTTGGAGCCGTTGCTAGTCAACAGTCAGCCATTTTGTTTTTCGTAAAATTCTATTGCAAGTATTTATTTTCTCGTTATTAAAAACGTAAAATTGAACAAGTGGATTCTTATTTCTACAAAATATTACCTGTCGAAGGAACCCAGTAACATGGTCCTTCGAGCCGAATAGAATTAGTGCAAGTGCTTGTAGAAAATCGAAGGAAATAAATACAGTTGCCTCCGAACCTCAACAGGTAGGTCGTTCCTTTTAATTTTTATTACTAATTTAACCGTGAAACAAATAACCTTATGCACCGCGTGGAGTTATGGTTAAAAATAACTAATTTCACAAAATTCTAAAAGGTTTCTAACGTGTTGTTGCTAATCCACATAAGACATGTGGCCGGTTTGCGGCGGGCAAATAAGGCGCACTGATCAACTTAATTAATCTACTGTTTATTTATGCCAAATACAAAAATAAAACATCGGTAAAAATGAAAAAATAGAAATTGTTCGGGCGTGTTGTTTTTATTATTCGAGCGGGCGTCGGACTTGTGTCAGTCATCAGCTGGCCGGGACTCGGAGACAGTTGACGTTCCTACCGCTGGTGTACCGCGTTGCCGCTCCATTTGCATGGTTGCCAACGGATCTGGGGCGGACATCCGCCACAGACACATTGACCTAACCTAACCTCAAATTCGAATCAAGCAAGGATATTACACACTTCTTCGCCGCTAACTACTCAACATCTACGTCATCACTTCAATTTACCTTGCGTTCGGTATTTTGTTCAAAGAGCAGAGCGTGTTGAGCGGAACCGTAATCACATGACCAGTGAGCGAACAGAACAGTTGAACGCTGTATAAAAGTGCCAGAAATTTCAATAAACGAACGCGTATGAGGCTGCACCGAGTACACTTTTTAAATAAACGAACGGTAAAGTCAAGCTCGGAGAACTCGGACCAAAATAACGAACGCACGGTTAAATGACCATAATTGAGCGCGAAATTCAAATTTTAAAATTCCTACACAAGGTTAAGGGCCGATACTTTTGCTCTCGATTAACGAATTTGATACGTCGTCAAAGTTTTGCATGGGCCAAGGTCTATAAGTATGATGTAGTTAGAGCACATTCAAAGCCCTGATTATTTTTAACGGGTGTCAAATGAGAGCAAAAATACCGGCACTAAATGCATCACAGTATCACGTATTTTGCATGCATTTTGTTCTGCACGACAACGTTAATTTTTCAACGAAAGGATACCCAACCTGGGGCCTTATTCTGTAAGAACGAACCGTTCGATTCGGTAGAATTTCTTCGATTGTGACGTCATTTTTGGTTTTGTTTTCGCGCTACTAAACCAAAAATGACGTCACAATCGAAGAAATTCTACCGAATCGAACGGTTAGTTCTTTACAGAATAAGGCCCCAGAGAACGTATTTGTAGGAATAGTTTTATTTTAATTAATTTCCCTGTTTATTATCCTATTATTACTCTATTATTTTTTCATTTTCACTCCGAGCAACTAACAAGGCATTAACTTTATTCCAGTGCCGTCGTCTGAAATAATATTTTTGTTAATACAGTTACAGTGACTCTATAACCCACAGTGGCGACAATTGCTGTCTCATTTTTGATTGGTACTAAAATCCCATATATTTATATTAAAAACTAATAAAAACGCTGCCATCTTGTTCCCAACCCCTTGTTACTTTTAAATATGAATATATGAGATTTAGGTGAACATCCATCATAAATCATGGAAAAAAAACGTATTTGATGGACCTAATAATGGTCATCAAATACGTCGATTTCAATTTTTTATGATAGATATACATTTGAATCCTATTGTCAACTAGCTGCTTGGGAAAGGAGGACCCGGTATTCAACCTTATTAATTTAATTGCCGATTCGATCGAATATTTATTGCAATTCAGCAATAAATTAATATAAATTGCGCTGCAAGCCGCAGCAAAGGTAGACTTAAACCAGTGCAAGTACCTCTCGTTGGAAAAGCCCCTCTGGAATTAAGTCTCCCCAGTGCAAGTACCTCTCGTTGGGAACGCCCCTCTGGGTATCTTCAGCCTTATCGTTGTCCAGTGCAATTACCTCTCGTTGGGAACGCCCCTCTGGACAAGGCATAAGGGTGACGATAAACTAATCTACAGTCCTCCAAGCAGCATTGACGTGTGGCTCCCTATAAGGACCCCAGTGTTCGCCGGGTCATGTATCTTATAGGATTAGCATACACGTAAGGTTATATTTGGGAAAATATATAGCATATATTTTTATATAACCTGAGCGAGTTTCTCTCCATCAACCCCCAAAGCTACAAACCCCCCATGTCACCCCCGTACAGCGGGTAGTTGTGACATATTTGGTGGAGGTGCCGGGTCGAAACCGACGCGCAAGAACCGACGTCGTAAGGCGCCTTTGAAAAAAGCCGACGCCCAAACACGTCACCAGGCGGTACGTCGACAAGAGAAATTCACGACACCGTGGCGAAGGTGAAGAGAAGACAGAAGAATAAATTGTGACACATAGTTAGTACTGCCGCCATTGTGGCAAGAATAGATGCCAGACAAAACCAAATATAATTTGAGGCCAAAGAACGCAGCAGCAACGACACCAGTAGAATTAGAATCAGAAAACGTGCTCTTTCTGCCGAGAAGATCACTGCAAAGATCACCACCAGAGTCAACCAGTATCAGTTTAGAACAAATTGAAAGGGAAATAGAAAACCAAGCAAATAATCAAACAGGCTACGAAGAAGACAGTGTTTTTGGTAGCCCACCAGACCTTACCCTTCAAGAAGCACCAAAACACAGGCAACCATCTAAAGAGGAAGTAGATCAACCAGATATAATGGCGAACACCACAATAACTGATGCTATAACAGCGGAGAAAAAGGCGAAGTTGCCTCAGTTTATTAGCCCTCAAACCTTCCAGCTATGTAAAACCAGTGCGATCGAGTTCCTAAAAACATACGACAGATCAGCGATAGCAAATGGATGGGACGAAAAGCTGAAAATTGTTTATTTTGAAACATATTTAGACGGAGCCGCAAACCTGTGGTTTCAGGAATATAAGCGCGACCATCAAAACAACAGCTGGAAAGACATTGTCAAAGATTTTTCAGAGGAATTTGAGGATACAGATTACCAAAGGGCACTCAAGAAAAAAGTCGAAAACAGAAAACAGGGTCAAGATGAGTCAGTCAAGGAATACTTGTACGATTTACAAGTATTATACCACAATTACACGCATACATTTGAGATACAAGAATTTGTAAGGATTTTCAGCGAAGGATTGACAAAGGCAAATTATTACACTTACTACTGGTTAACAAACCCGCCGAACAAGCCACCAACATCACTTATACAATTAAAAGAAATAGCAGACACGATAGACAAAGCTCCGAAGAAAAGTGCAACGCAAGATACCCAAATTACCAGCTGTACGGAAAGAAGTACAATAACAGACACAGAACTAAAGAGATATGTCATTATTGTGGAAAAAGAGGACATGTAATGGCCACCTGCAGGATTCGAATGCAAGGAGAACACACAAGCACAAGAGTACCAATAGCTAGCCAAACGTGTTATAATTGTGGCAAAACAGGACATTTCACAGCTGTATGTAGGAGCCAAAAGATGAGAAATCATAACTACAACCCAAAAATTGCCACCGTTTGTTACAACTGTGGAAAAACAGGACATATTGCAACAGTATGCAGATCCCAGCCTCAAAGGAACAAATCGTATACGCCACGAAACAACAAAAACAATCCAGGTTGCTTTGTTTGTGGAAAACAGGGTCACTTTGCAAACACCTGTACAGCCCGACGACAAAACCCAAACGAGAAGGGATGGCAAAATTAAAAGCCCCTGCCATCCTTACCATGGGGAAGAACAATAACATAGGTATCTTGCACATCACAATTAGATTAAATAATAAGTACATGTCAGCAATCGTGGATACAGGAGCACAAGATAGCGTTCTACAAAGAAGTCTAATCAAAGAGGAACTAACAAGAAATGATGACACGGTTCTAGTCACTGCAGGAGGACACCAGATAAAAGTTTTGGGAGACATTGATGTTCCAATAGAAATACCAGGGAGTCAGAAATGGAAGGGCAGACTAAACGCCAAAGTGATTTCATCATTAACTCAACCAGTCATCCTAGGCATGGAGTTTTTGACAAAAAATAACGCGATCATAGATCTCCCAAGGAAAAAACTGATTCTGAATGGTCAGTATGAAATACCTCTAAGACAAATGAATAATGAAAAAATCAACATGTCAGGTCTGGTCACAACAAAACAGCCAACTAAAACGAGAGAGCTTAAACTAGATACTTCAAGAGATGAACAAGAGTTTAACAAGTTTGTAAGAGAGCACATTCACATAAAAGATGACCAGGTTAACGGTCTCCTGAAAGAAGAATATGGAAACATAGACGTCCTAACGAACGATGCCGTTTTAGTAGTAGGAGTAACCCAAAACTACAAATCAAAAAAATCAGTTTTCAGAAAATATAGGCATATGATTCCAAAAAAGAGAGAGAAAGGAACCATTGGGGAGCTATTTATGTCGAAACAAGGAAAAAAATCACTCGTTTTCCTATTTACAAGAGAATCAATGAAGAAGAAGCCAAGTCCAAGAAATATGTATAAATGCCTCACAGCACTGAGGAACAATATCTCAAAAAATAAATCCATCAAAAAATTAGTCATTCCAAGACAAGGATGGGGATTAGAAAAAGAATGGACAAGATTTAAACAGATGATATATTTTCTATTTGAAGGTGCAGGGGTCCAAATTCACATTTATAGGGAAAACCCTGGGGATAAAGCTAAAGAAGAAAAGCAGGAAGAAGAAATTAGGCATCTGATGCAAATCGGTACAGAAACCAAGAAAAAGACATATAAATTGGGTACAAAGAAAGATTATATGGTATCTCAGAATGAGTTAAAAACATTGGAATTAGATATTATGGGCAAAAATAGTGAGATTAAAGATAATACTACGTATACATGCAAATATAATTTAGACTGGTTAGCAAAAAATCATCTTGAACTAAAAACGCACATTCACACCAATGAAGGTAGCCTCATTTTAAAAGTACAATCAAACACAAGGAACCCAGTAGCTATATACGCAGGAACCACAATGGCATTTTTGGCAGAAACTGCATCAGAGACAAATCTTTCACACAATTTCATGTTACAAGCAGAAAAAGACGAAGAGAGCGAAGAAATAACAATGGAAGATCATAAGTTAGACAGCATCACAAACGAGAAGAACAGGCATGAACTCAAAGAACTCCTTCTGGAATACAACGACGTTTTCGCGAAATCCACAAAACATATGGGAAAGACAAACTTAACAGAACACATAATAGACGTCGGAGAGGCTCGCCCAATAAAGAGCCGCCCATACAGAGTGTCACAAAAAGAAAGACAGATTATTGACGAACAAATCCAGGAAATGCTCAATAGCAAAGTAATTCGGCCTTGCCACTCTCCATGGGCTAGCCCTGTAGTGCTAGTTAAGAAAAAAGATGGAAAAACAAGATTTTGTGTAGATTACAGAAAGGTGAACACAGTAACAAAAAAATCAACATACCCACTACCACAGATCGATGACATTTTGTCATACTTGGGCAATGCAAAATGGTTTAGCACACTCGATATGTTTTCCGGATATTGGCAAGTTCCAGTCGAAGAGAAGTCCAAGCAATACACTGCCTTCGTGGCGCAAGGACATGGGACTTACGAATTTAATGTTTTAAGTTTTGGATTATGCAACGCTCCAGCCACTTTCCAAGAACTAGCAGACCAAGTTTTTTGGGATATGAAATGGAAGGAAGTGCTAATCTACCTAGACGACATCATTATATTCTCACAAACATTCGAAGAACACTTGAGCAAACTAAAGAAAGTTTTTGAGCGATTGCGACAAGCTAATCTTACTCTAAAACCAAGCAAATGCGAATATTTGAAACAAGAAATCAAAATACTAGGATTTAAAGTAAAGGAGCAAGGCATATTACCAGATGAAGAAAAAATAATTTGCATAAAAGGGTTCCCGACGCCAAAGAAAATTAAAGATGTACAGAGCTTTCTAGGATTATGTAATTTTTATAGAAAATTTATACATAACTTTGCATCAATAGCAAGACCGCTACATGAAGTAACAAGAAAGAACATAGGGTTCAAATGGGGTTCTGAACAAAACAAAGCATTTAACATTCTTAAAGAAAAACTGGTTTCCGCACCTGTGCTACAGCATTTCAATCCAAATAAAGATACCATTTTGCACACCGACGCAGCAACATGTGGAATTGGGACAGTACTTTTACAAGAAGACGACAAGGGAGAAGCACATCCAATAGCCTACATAAGCAGGAGTCTTTCAAATAGCGAGAAGAACTATTCAATTAGTGAATTAGAACTCTTAGGCGTAGTGTGGGCATTGAGCTATTTGAGACACTTAATCTATGGGAGACCAGTAAAAATCGTTACTGACCATCATGCTCTTTGCTGGATGGACTCCATTAAGGAAAGTAACAGACGCTTGGCCAGGTGGGCACTAAAACTTGCAGAATTTGATTACACGGTTGTATATAAAAAAGGATCAACACATAGCGACGCCGACTGTATGTCCCGCAATCCAGTGCTTCAACCAGAATTCGAGGAAAAAGAAGAACAAGAGGAGCTCCCCACATTCACACTAAAATCAATGCAAACGGCTACATTACAGGAGAAAGACCCAAGTCTAAAACAAATATTCAAAGGTATAAGAAACCCAGACGACCCAGAAATTAATATTGGCATCAGAAGAATAGCAAAAAATTTTAGGATTGAGAAAGACTTACTCTATAAAATTAATAAGACAAAAAACGGCTTAGAAAAAGTATTAGTAGTACCAAAATCAATGAGAGAAGAAATTTTGTGGGAGCTACATGCATCACCGACAAGTGGACACTTGGGACTGAGCAAAACAACGGACAAAATTAAAAACAGATTTTTTTGGGATGGAATGCTCAAGGACATCGAAAAGTACGTTAAGGGATGCCCAGATTGTCAAGCTAGAAAGGGGCAACCTTACAGAAAAACGCCAGGGATGTTACAACCAATACCGGTGGGAACAATTTTCGACAAAATCGGAATTGATCTTTTAGGCCCATTTAGAAGAAGCAGTAAAGGGAAAACAATGATAGTTGTAGTTACCGATTACGCCTCACGATATGCCATCACAGCCGCCCTACCGAATGGAAAAGCCGGACCAGTTGCAAATATTCTTAATACACGGGATGCCAAGAAATCTGCTCAGCGACAGAGGAAAAGTTTTTCAATCGGAATTAGTAAGGGAATTAGGAAAATTAATGGGAGTAAGAAGCCAATTTACAACCACATACCATCCTTGTTGTAATGGTCTCACTGAAAGGCTAAATAAGACAATAGCTGACATGTTATCCATGTATTGTAACACACAGCAAACAGACTGGTGTAGCTATCTACCATTTATAACATTTGCGTATAATACAGCAATACAGGACACAACGAGATTTAGCCCATTTATGTTAACATATGCAAGGGAACCCACACTACCAGCAGAAGCTGCATTGTTGGACGCTGACAACGAAACGGACGCTCTGCAAATTAGAGAAAAGGCACTCTTAATAAGAGCCATAGCAGTAGAAAATATACAAAAAAGACAAGGAAAAGATAAGGGACGTTTTGACGAACGACATAGAGAATTAGATTTCGTAGTTGGAGAAAAAGTTAAGGTTTTCATACCAATTAGAAAGGTTGGAAGAAGCGAAAAGTTACTCTTAAGATGGTTTGGACCATACAAAGTAATTAGAAAAATGGGAGAAGTGAATTACGAGGTACAAAAGATTGGAAGCAGAAAAAAGGATACGGTCCACGTGAGTAGGATGTTGCCCTACTACGATCCATGGACAGAAGCTGCGCCTATTGAAGAAAGGGCAGATGAGACAGATATAGCTGAAAACGCAGAATCTGAAGTTGATGAGGATGAAGAAGACGAAGAAAAAATTGAAGAAGAAATTGGAAGCAGTGAAGCAGAAAACGAGGAAGAAGAAGACTGATTATACAGATAACACATAAGCAAAATTATGAAGTAGGGAAATAGGAAGTAGAGATAGGATGAAAAAATAGAGTAAGAGATTAAATAGAGTAAACAAGGAGGGATGGAGAGAAATGACAGCTCAATATAAGAGGAAACTAGTGGATGACCTCATAATTCTAGGGGAAGATAGAGAATATGAATTACCATGAAAGAAGAAGAATCAGAAACATTCTTATCGACGGAAGAAGCCGCCGAAGGGATTTTAGAAAAGTACGAGCTGCAAAAAGAAGGCATATGGGTATACAAAAAACAAGTTGGACTAAACTTACCTGTTGAAGCCAGGATCAACAAATAACCAAATGATGAAATTCGGTGGCCCGAATGAGGGTCATAATTAAACTATGTAATTGTAATTATAGGAATAAGCACATTTTTTTAAATATTATTTTATTTTTTGCATGTATATACAAAACCACCAACCAGGGACGGACTACAAAACAAATTCGAGGGAAGGCATTGTAATAGAAGGACCTAGTTCTGGACTGAGCAGGGGCTAGGAACTTCAAACCAGAAGAAACAAATGGATATGGACCAAAAGTAGACAGACCACAGTACCATTTCCACCACACTCACAAAAGAGATGATCAAGGATTACTTGGGCCGTGGGACCGCGCAAACCCACGACCCAGATGACCAAATCATCAGGAAGTACTTGGAGCCAGAACCAATCCACTTGAAAGACAGAATACAGCACAATGAACAAGAAAGAAGCATAACAAACCAGGAAGCGACACTTAGACCGTGGGATCGATATCACCCCACGATCTAGCTGACCTACCAAGAAGTATTTGGAACCAGAACAGACCCACAACACAGAAAACAGGACCGGACCAAAAGAGAAAAACCCGAGGAAAAACCCATGGCTGAAACGGTGAAGTTGATGAAATTTCTTAGTTGTAAGATATTTTTTTTTTTTTTGTAGTAACCTGAATAATAATGCACCCTCATCCATCCCACCATAAAAAACTTTTGTTAATTTTGATTTTTAATTTTTTTCTCTATACCTACGCGATATTTGGATTATATAATTGTTAAGCATCAGGGATATTTTATAATTAGGCTATTATTGTAAAGAAGGGATATTTTTAGGATAAGGATATTATTGTATTTTTTGACACTATTATGGTATTTGTATATAATTTGTTGTAAATGTCTCTTCCAAGCATTGGGGTCCAATGCTTCATGGAGGGGGGGCATATGTCAACTAGCTGCTTGGGAAAGGAGGACCCGGTATTCAACCTTATTAATTTAATTGCCGATTCGATCGAATATTTATTGCAATTCAGCAATAAATTAATATAAATTGCGCTGCAAGCCGCAGCAAAGGTAGACTTAAACCAGTGCAAGTACCTCTCGTTGGAAAAGCCCCTCTGGAATTAAGTCTCCCCAGTGCAAGTACCTCTCGTTGGGAACACCCCTCTGGGTATCTTCAGCCTTATCGTTGTCCAGTGCAATTACCTCTCGTTGGGAACGCCCCTCTGGACAAGGCATAAGGGTGACGATAAACTAATCTACAGTCCTCCAAGCAGCATTGACGTGTGGCTCCCTATAAGGACCCCAGTGTTCGCCGGGTCATGTATCTTATAGGATTAGCATACACGTAAGGTTATATTTGGGAAAATATATAGCATATATTTTTATATAACCTGAGCGAGTTTCTCTCCATCAACCCCCAAAGCTACAAACCCCCCATGTCACCCCCGTAAAGCGGACAGTTGTGACACTATATATTAATATTTAAAAGTAACAAGAGGTTGGGAACAAGATGGCGGCGGGACCTCTATTGTCGCCACTGTATGTAAAGGTTTATTTAGCCACTGTAAATACAGTATACTCGCGCTAATATAAACACACGCTTCTGTGAACCTGCCAATAGTATGAACAGCTAGAATGCATACATTATATATACTGTAGTGTGAACTTTTCAGAATCTTGGTAGTATGAACATGAACAATGCATTTAACCACGAATTCGGAACTCGAGCATGCGCGTAAATTGCCAAATGTCTACAGAGATCCCAGTTATTTGAATTTTGGTCATGTTTATTTTGTACAAATTCCAGAATATTTAATTTGAAGTAGCTGTTATTTCGTTTAAAAAATCTGAACATATTAGATTTATGGCGTTCGTTCCAAATATATATTTACTTAATAATGTAACTCGTATCATTTTAAAAAGTCAAACAAATAATTTGAAAAAACCAAATATGCAGATTTATTTAAACCAAATACATTTTCGTTGGTTCAACTAATCTTTATTTGGATGAAATAAAAAAAAATCAAATAAATATTTATTAGGCAAATTTTTCACTAATTTTTTCAGTGCAGTTATATTTTCTCTTCCTTCCTATTTATCCGCTAGCAAACTACGATTTTTGACATTTCAAATGGGATTATTTATACATGAGTGGAATTGCCAGTAGTAAAACGAGGCTTACTACTGGATAATTTCCAGGCAGTATTTAGACTTGAATTGTTCGGAAGATTTCAGGCACAACCAATCACTAGCTGAAATTTATTACGCCTACCAGACAATCCACAAATACTTAGAAGAACCTTTCACATCTTACATGCCAGAAGCATTATTTAATATTTCCAGATTCCTAGTAGTTGAAATTGGTTTTAATAAGCCTCAAAACATTTCTCAATTTGCTATAATATTTACTCTAGCTAAACAAGCTTCTAAGTTAGGTGCAAACAAGCTGGCAAATCAGTTGTATGACAAGCTACAATATTTGAAAATCCCCAAGAAATTCGAAGAGCAACTCGAAATTGCTGCAATTGCCTCAAAATCCAAACCCTATCGGGATCCGGAAGAGCTTCTACCAATGTGCTATCGTTGTTCGACTTACAATCCTGCCTTAACCAATTTTTGCACCAGTTGCAAACAACAATTTGTTTATTCGTTTGTAAGTTTCGAGCTGTTGCCTTTAGTTGAGTTCAAAATTGAAGCAAACCTAACTGACGATGAAGCTGTGAGGCTTATTCAAACTCCGCATAAGCGTGAGTGCATTTTAAATGAAAATGTGCAAACTTTAGAGTTGGCTAGTGATACAACAAATTTTGCAGTAATATTGAGCAAGCAAGAGTTGTTGGAATTGGAGCCCGAGACTGTTTTGGTGTGCAAATGGGGCCCGCCTTTGAAATATCAGTTTTATAGGAATGTTTTGCCAGAGTTAAATGTTACTGTTTGTAATTCTTGCTTTAAAGCGTTTCACGTTGATGATTTCGAGCTGCAATTGCTTCAAAAGGGCTTTTGCCCTTTTTGTAGGGTGGCTCCTGATAGTGTAGACCTGAATGATGATTTTGTTGTTGAATAAAAATTGTTTTAAACTTACCAAGAGCTATTTTCTTTTATAAACAAGGCGGGAAACCGGCCATTTTATTATTATATAGCGATTTCATTATTTGTAAAATCGGTGTATTGTTATTCTTCTTTTTTTACATGGTTTTAGAAAAAGATGCAAATACTCCTGATTGACAAATAATATTTCAAAGTCAAAGACTAAAGAGGGCGTTAGTAGTAATAATGGCGGCAATGGCGTTTAGTAGTGTTCGTATTGTAGCTTGTAAATTTATTATTTTAAATGTGAAAAAGGTTTCTAAAACGTTATTTGTTGTGTCCGGCTTTGAATTAATCATAAATAAATCAAGGTAAGTGAAAATTGTCATTCCAGGATTCACAAAAGGTTTTCCATCCAGAAAGCTACTTAGGCTGGATTTATACAGCAAATAAAATAAAATAAGCTAAAGTAAAAAATAAGAAATAACATGAGATAATCATAAAGTGTTTATACAGAAAATAACAAATAAAATAAGAAATGCATTAGTTATGTAGGTATTTATTATTTTATCTTATGTTATTTTATTTGCTGTACAAATCCAGCTTTATTCAACAAAAGTTTAACATTTAGCCTCAATCAAATACGAATTTTTTCATCAAATAAGGGGTATTTATTCAAATTTAAACGTTTTTAGGGTTTCGATAAGTCTCTTTAACTGTGGCGCCATCTAGCGGCAAACAAATGCAAAATTTGTGGAAAAAGACTTTAAAACCTAATTATTCAATAAGAGGCAATTAATTCATTGAATCAGGTTCTAATTTAATTATTTATTCGCTTTTAAGCGTTTGGGTTTTTAAAATTCTCTCAAAAAAATGGTACACCATCTATCGGCAAACGAGTGTAGCTTTATTGCGCCGAATTTATAGTCATTCCTTGAGTCTGCCTTAAAGGTCGTAAGTTCAGAATGGACCAGGCCCTGCGATCTCTTATTGCCAGTAATAAACCACATAATAACTCTTTTCCGTTTTCCTAGATGTCGCTGACAACAACAGAATTGTAAAATACCAACACATCAAGAACACGTCCGATGTCGATAACATTGACATGAGATTGACATGTCAACATATGACAATATGCCAAAATATTCATTCGTTCATAACTAATAATTCATAATGTTTTTCGTTCGCCGGTCTTACATTTCGTCTTTCTTTGTATTGTCAAGTGTTTCTAAGTGATTTCAAAGTTGTTTTATGTGTTTCACAAAGACCTTCAAACTTTATAGATTGGGAGATCTATTTTTATCCTTGTTGATTAGATTAATGACAGGTTCAATTAAACATCAATCAGAACTTTGAATAAATATGTCAAGGATATCCTTACCCATCGATAAAGGAACTGTCTTTTGATCTAATTAACAAAACATCAATTAATTTAAAGCAAACATTAATGTCCCAAAGTCTAAAATAAACAAATTTGAACAGACCTACTGTAATGCGAACAAGGCGCCATCTATCATATAAATGCCTTGAAGCCCTATGTAAAGTAGGTGTCTGTAGCGTCGATGATATATAGTTTCCAATATGGTAGATGGCGCTAGCTTGGCTCAATTTTGTTGACAACAAAATATACACTGAGATTCCATTCTCGACAGTTTATATAGTATTTATCTCTGGAATGGACACTTGGTACTATTTGACAAGTTAGTCATGTCAATATTCTAAACGTTCAAGGCTTCCTTAAGGTCCAAGGAAACCTCAAGGAGCGACTATAAATTCGGCCCTAAATCCCGTACAAATTTCTAATTTGAAATTTAGATACAGCTTTTATAGTTTTGCAGCTGCGCAGGGGTCGGCAAAAAAAATCTACATTTCCATATTTAATTTTTTAGGGAAAAGAATGAAGGTAAATTATTCCTTGAACTCACCTGTTTACACCTGATTTGCAGGTATTCTTGCCAGGAAAAAGGTAGCCAACCATGCTGTGGCGTTTTCCACATGTTGTTTGCCTTCAATTTATACCAAATTTATTTAGGAAAAGAATGACCGAGCATGTATTTTTTGACAGTTGACATTTTAAATCATAATTTTTCCTTGAATAGTTTTCCAGAAAAAAAATAAAATGCTAAATGGTGCATTTATGTCCAATTTAGTTGATTTTCATTAGTTTCAAATGGGGTTATTTTTCACTGAAAAAATTTGAAATTTTAGTATGATACGCCTATGACTTTTCTTTTTTTTTCCAGAAAATTTCATATTTTTTCTTTGGATAGTTTTCCAGAAAAAAAATAAAATGTTTGATGGTGCATTTATGTCTAATTTAGTTGATTTTTATTAATTTCCAATGAGGTTATTTTCCATTGGAAAAATTTAAAATTTTACTATGATACGCCCCTGACTTTCTTCTTTTTTTTCCAGCAATGTCATAATTTTTCCTTAAATAGTTTTCCAGGAAAAAAAAGAAATTAGATGGTGCATTTTATGCCTAATTTAGTTGATATTCATTAATTTCCAATGGGGTTATTTTCCACTGGAAAAATTTGAAATTTTACTATAATACGTCCCTGACTTTTCTATTTTTTTTCAGAAAATGTCATAATTTTCCCCTAAATAGTTTTCCAGAAGAAAAATAAAATGTTGGATGTTGCATTTATGCATAATTTAGTTGATTTTCATTAATTTCTAATGGGGTTATTTTCCACTGAAAAAATTTGAAATTTTACTATGATACGCCCCTGACTTTTTTCGCTTTGTCCAGAAAATTTCATAATTTTCCTTTGGATAGTTTTCCAGAAAAAAAATAAAATGTTTGATGATGCATATTTATGTCTAATTCAATTAATTTTCATTAATTTCCAATAGGGTTATTTTTCACTGGAAAAATTTGAAATTTTATCATGATACGCCCCTGATTGTCCTCTTTTTTTTTTACCAGAAAATGTCATAATTTTCCCCCAAATAGTTTTCCAAAAGAAAAATAAAATGTTAGATGGTTCAATTATATCTTATTTAGTTGATTTTCATTAATTTTCAATGGGGTTAATTTTCACTGGAAAAATTTGAAATTTTGTTATGATACGCCCCTGACTTTTCTCGTTTTGTCCAGAAAATTTCATAATTTTCCTTCGGATAGTTTTCCAGAAAAAAAATAAAATGTTAAATGGTGCATATTTATGTCTAATTCAATTAATTTTCATTAATTTCCAATAGGGTTATTTTTCACTGGAAAAATTTGAAATTTTGTTATGATACGCCCCTGACTTTTCTCGTTTTGTCCAGAAAATTTCATAATTTTCCTTCGGATAGTTTTCCAAAAAAAAAATAAAATGTTAAATGGTGCATATTTATGTCTAATTCAATTAATTTTCATTAATTTCCAATAGGGTTATTTTTCACTGGAAAAATTTGAAATTTTGTTATGATACGCCCCTGACTTTTCTCGTTTTGTCCAGAAAATTTCATAATTTTCCTTCGGATAGTTTTCCAGAAAAAAAATAAAATGTTTAATGGTGCATATTTATGTCTAATTCAATTAATTTTCATTAATTTCCAATAGGGTTATTTTTCACTGGAAAAATTTGAAATTTTGTTATGATACGCCCCTGACTTTTCTCGTTTTGTCCAGAAAATTTCATAATTTTCCTTCGGATAGTTTTCCAGAAAAAAAATAAAATGTTAAATGGTGCATATTTATGTCTAATTCAATTAATTTTCATTAATTTCCAATAGGGTTAATTTTCACTGGAAAAATTTAAAATTTTAGTATGACACGTCTCTGACTTTTCTCGCTTTGTCCAGAAAATTTCATAATTTTCCTTTGGATAGTTTTCCAGAAAAAAAATAAAATGTTTGATGATGCATATTTATGTCTAATTCAATTAATTTTCATTAATTTCCAATAGGGTTATTTTTCACTGGAAAAATTTGAAATTTTATCATGATACGCCCCTGATTGTCCTCTTTTTTTTTTACCAGAAAATGTCATAATTTTCCCCCAAATAGTTTTCCAAAAGAAAAATAAAATGTTAGATGGTTCAATTATATCTTATTTAGTTGATTTTCATTAATTTTCAATGGGGTTAATTTTCACTGGAAAAATTTGAAATTTTGTTATGATACGCCCCTGACTTTTCTCGTTTTGTCCAGAAAATTTCATAATTTTCCTTCGGATAGTTTTCCAGAAAAAAAATAAAATGTTAAATGGTGCATATTTATGTCTAATTCAATTAATTTTCATTAATTTCCAATAGGGTTATTTTTCACTGGAAAAATTTGAAATTTTGTTATGATACGCCCCTGACTTTTCTCGTTTTGTCCAGAAAATTTCATAATTTTCCTTCGGATAGTTTTCCAGAAAAAAAATAAAATGTTAAATGGTGCATATTTATGTCTAATTCAATTAATTTTCATTAATTTCCAATAGGGTTATTTTTCACTGGAAAAATTTGAAATTTTGTTATGATACGCCCCTGACTTTTCTCGTTTTGTCCAGAAAATTTCATAATTTTCCTTCGGATAGTTTTCCAGAAAAAAAATAAAATGTTAAATGGTGCATATTTATGTCTAATTCAATTAATTTTCATTAATTTCCAATAGGGTTATTTTTCACTGGAAAAATTTGAAATTTTGTTATGATACGCCCCTGACTTTTCTCGTTTTGTCCAGAAAATTTCATAATTTTCCTTCGGATAGTTTTCCAGAAAAAAAATAAAATGTTAAATGGTGCATATTTATGTCTAATTCAATTAATTTTCATTAATTTCCAATAGGGTTATTTTTCACTGGAAAAATTTGAAATTTTGTTATGATACGCCCCTGACTTTTCTCGTTTTGTCCAGAAAATTTCATAATTTTCCTTCGGATAGTTTTCCAGAAAAAAAATAAAATGTTAAATGGTGCATATTTATGTCTAATTCAATTAATTTTCATTAATTTCCAATAGGGTTATTTTTCACTGGAAAAATTTGAAATTTTGTTATGATACGCCCCTGACTTTTCTCGTTTTGTCCAGAAAATTTCATAATTTTCCTTCGGATAGTTTTCCAGAAAAAAAATAAAATGTTAAATGGTGCATATTTATGTCTAATTTAATTAATTTTCATTAATTTCCAATAGGGTTATTTTTCACTGGAAAAATTTGAAATTTTATCATGATACGCCCCTGATTGTCCTCTTTTTTTTTACCAGAAAATGTCATAATTTTCCCCCAAATAGTTTTCCAAAAGAAAAATAAAATGTTAGATGGTTCAATTATATCTTATTTAGTTGATTTTCATTAATTTTCAATGGGGTTAATTTTCACTGGAAAAATTTGAAATTTTGTTATGATACGCCCCTGACTTTTCTCGTTTTGTCCAGAAAATTTCATAATTTTCCTTCGGATAGTTTTCCAGAAAAAAAATAAAATGTTAAATGGTGCATATTTATGTCTAATTCAATTAATTTTCATTAATTTCCAATAGGGTTATTTTTCACTGGAAAAATTTGAAATTTTGTTATGATACGCCCCTGACTTTTCTCGTTTTGTCCAGAAAATTTCATAATTTTCCTTCGGATAGTTTTCCAGAAAAAAAATAAAATGTTAAATGGTGCATATTTATGTCTAATTCAATTAATTTTCATTAATTTCCAATAGGGTTAATTTTCACTGGAAAAATTTAAAATTTTAGTATGACACGTCTCTGACTTTTCTCGCTTTGTCCAGAAAATTTCATAATTTTCCTTTGGATAGTTTTCCAGAAAAAAAATAAAATATTAAAAGGTGCAATTAAAACTAATTTAGTTGATTTTCATTAATTTCCAATAGGTTAATTTTCTATTTGAAAAATTTGAAATTTAAATATGATACGCCTTTGATTTCTTGTTTTGTCCAGAAAATTTCATAATAGTTCACGTTATACCCGCAGGCCTATTCTCTACGAACAGCAGTTTGTCAATTTTGATTTTTATTTTTTGATAAAAATCAAACAACTCCGGCCCTTCGGGCTCGCAATCCCCGAAAAAAAAAAACAAAAATAATTACAAGGCCTACTTTGGCCTGTCAAAACTTTTTGACGTTTGTGCGTCAGAGTTTCAAAACCCGAAGCATTTGCGAATTAGATTGACATTGACCTTCATTCCGATTTTAACGTAATTAGGCCTACAAAATCACTAAATTTGAAGTTTCGACGCAATTTCAATAGTTTGATTTTTTTTTTGACATCGCTTCATATTTCTGTCAATTGTCAACTGATTTTAACTTACCAAGACACTTACAACTTACCATCTTTCATAGAATAATCCAAAATGTCTTTCAACTCTTGCCAATCAACTTCCCGATCTTCGCCGGCCAATTTAAGGAAAATCTTGTAAACCTCGTCGGTTTCCAGAATTTCCTCGCGGCTCAATTCTTTTTGGGCAATCTATATACAAATACAATTTTACTTATATTTTTGCAACTTTTCATTGGCTACCTTAATCCAAGCTTCTTTGATCGAGGTTTTTGGATGGTACGGTTCATTTTGGATGGGATTTGGGACAAGTTCGTCAATAACGGCCAATAATAGATAAATAATGAAGGAAAACGGGTCTTTTTGGGAGGAGGCAACTTACTTTATCGTCCAATTGTCCGTAGCCGATTTGATGGTCGTTTTCCCTATATTAGAGGAAACAAATCAGTTAGTAATAATTGGAAAATAGTGTTAAAATAAAACCAGCCTTGTTTTGTACAGCTTATTATTAAAAGAAAAATGCAATAATTATTAAAGGTGGATATACATACACAAAAACAACATTTAAATATTAGTATGACCCAGTGGCGGCTCGTCAGAGGAGGCAGGGGAGGCTAAACCTCCCTCAAAAAATTGAAAATTCAATCTCAATTTTTTATTCCTGATTTCTAATTAAAATAATAATTCACAACGCGAGCCCGAAGGGCCGGAGTTATACGCGAATCCGGCCCGAAGGGCCGGAGTAATACGCAAACCCGGCCCGAAGGGCCGGAGTAATACGCAAACCCGGCCCGAAGGGCCGAAGTAATACGCAAACCCGGCTCGAAGGGCCGGAGTTATACGCGAATCCGGCCCGAAGGGCCGGAGTAATACGCAAACCCGGCCCGCAGGGCCGGAGTTATACGCGAATCCGGCCCGAAGGGCCGGAGTAATACGCAAACCCGACCCGAAGGGCCGGAGTAATACGCGAGCCCGAAGGGCCGGAGTGATACGCGAACCCGGCCCGAAGGGCCGGAGTAATACGCGAACCCGGCCCGAAGGGCCGGAGTAATACGCGAACCCGGCCCGAAGGGCCGGAGTAATACGCGAACCCGCGATTTTTACTTTTTTCAGAAAACGGTGGTTTTTGCAAACATATACTACTTTATCGTTGTCTTTGTCTTACTCAATATAATCAATAAGGAAACCTTGTAATGTCATTTTCATCGAAATTAAACTAAAAATAAGTTTCCTATGATTTATTTGGGGAATTTTAATTATTATAATCATTATTAATTAATTATTAAATTAAATTTTAAACAAAAAAAACCCCTTTAAAATGTTATTTTTGTTTTCCGAAATGAGATGTGGCAACGTTGCTTTTAGTTGGCCATTTTGAAGTGACGCTTTGTGATTTTTTGCCAGTTTTTTCTCGAATTTTCCACTTTTCCGGGGCTTTTCAATGGAAAAAGGCGATTTAACATACGAGGCTTTCAGTTTTCTTTATTTTCTAACAAAAATGTCCAGTTTTAAAATGACATAAATAACAAAATCCCATTTAAAAAGGGTTTTTTTGGAAGTTTTGATGTGGCAACACCGTTTGTGCCAACTTCAAGTAAATTTTGTAATAAATGTCATTTGCCAGTTTTGACAGTCGGCAATTTTTAATTGACGTGTTTACATTTCTATCCAGTTTTTCCTTGAATTTTCCGCTTTTCCAAGCCGTTTTCTGTCAATAAAACTGATTTAAAATACGAGGCTTTGAATTTCCTACATTTTGTGCTAAAAATTCCCAGTTTTCCAATGGGGTAAGTGACAAAAACTCAAATTTCATTAAGTAGACTTTGGAATGTCATTTTTAGAGGTTTTTCTTTAGATTTGTCCGCTTTTCCAGGGCTTTTCTGGTCGGAAAAGCCGATTTAAAGTACGAGGCTTTGAGTTTTCTTCATTTTCCACCAAAAATTTCCAGTGTTTTAACGGGGTAAGTGAGAAAAACTCTAGTTTTATCAAGTAGGTTTTGGAATGTCATTTTCGTTGTTTTTTTTTTTGGAATTTTTAATTAAAGTTTTTGGGGTCCGGGAAACGTTTTCTACCACTTTTTTTCTCGAAATTCGCAAAATATGACGTTGACAGCTGTCAATTTTTTTTTGACACAAATCGATAGTTGGCATCGCGAAACTGCCTTGTACCGGGGTTTGATTTTCGTAGCTTTTATAGTAAGCAGGGAAAAAGTCGAACATGTGATATCTGTCGATATTGACAAAAATTTTATCCGAACGAATCCGTTCATTGTCAACTGATTTTAATACTCCGGCCCTTCGGGCCGTAATCTTTGAAACAAAAAGACGTCATTTTGTATCGATTGTCAAAAAAACTCAAGGTTTAAAATTTCAATTTTTTGACGTTTGTTGTATCATGATAAGCAGTGTTGCCATATGTTTTTTTTTTTGTCAAATCTCGAGCTCGAAGGGCCAAGATTATAGGTTATTTTTAAGCCAATCAGAGCCGGGAATAATTAAAATTCAAATCCCCAAACCAATCAGGAGCCGGGAAAATTCAAAAATTCCAAACCCGACGGAAAATTGAATTTTTTATACCAACTGTTGTTATATAAATCTCACTCTAAAACCCACTTAAAAACGACTTGTTTTCTAACCTTTGTTTTTTGGAAAAAAACAAAAGAATTTTTTTTTTGAGATTGACAGCTGTCAAAATTTAAAAAAACCTACATGGGCATATAGATTTAGCTTTGGCGAATACGTAGGAAGTACCAATTTTTTTTTTTAACAAATGTCAAAAAAGAGTTTTTGACATATATCGATGAAACTTCTTATTTTAGAGTTTTCGGAGTTTGGGGATCGTTTTCTGACATTTGTTTTTTGAAAAAAAGAAAAAGTAAAATTTTTTGACATTGACAGTTGTCAAAATTTTAAAAAAAAATCCACATGAACATATGGATTTAGCCTCGGCGAATACGTAGAAAGTAGCCAAACAAGGCCAATTTTTTGACGTTTGTTGTATTATAAATAAGCAGTGTTGTTACATTTTTTTTTCTTTGAATTTCGATCAATTATGAGCTCAAAAGGCCGATGTTATACGAGTCCGAAGGTCCGAGGTTATACGAACCCGAAGGGCCGGAATTATACGTTGATTGGTAACTGATTTCAATACTTCGGCTCTTCTGATCGTAATTTTTGAAACAAAAAGACGCCATTTTATACGGCTGTCAAAAAAACCAAGGCCTACTTTGATATTTCAATTTTTTGACGTTTGTTGTATCATGAGCAGCGTTGCCATATGTTTTTATCAAATCTCGATTTATAGGTTATTTTAAACTCAATTATTGACATTTCTGAAAAATATTTCCTTTAAAACTCCCAAATATGCTTTGGAATCCCCAAAAATCTGTTAAAATCGCAGAATTCCATAATTTAGTAGAATTTCGAGGAATTTTGGTAGAATAATTATGTTATTCTGAAAAAGGAATTACATGTGAAATTTTCCATAATTCCTCTCGAATTACTTGAAATTTCAGTGAAATTCGGATCAAATTACACGAAATCCTAAATGAATTACATGGAGGAATTTTAAACAATTACATGAAATTACACCTAAATTCCCAACATGAAATTTCAGTTTTTACTGAATTTCAGTAATGCCGAGGAATTTCCAGCTAAAAACATGGAATTTCGGTGATATTCCGAAAAATTACCATGAAATTTCAATATATTTCGATGAATTTTTAAGAAATTACTTAAAACTTCATTAATATTCCCAGAAATTCCTGGCTATTAAAAGAGAATTTTAGTGAAATTCCAAAAAATTCTTTGAAAATAAATTAAATTTCCAAAATTCCTTGAAGTTTCATTGGACTTTCGAGAAGTTTTCGGTTATGAATGTAGATATTCTCATAAAATTTTAGTAAATTCCGAGAAATTATTAAGAAATTACATGAAATTCCGTAGAATTTTATGAAAATTTTGTGGAATTCCAAGATATTTTAGAGGTAAAATTTTGAGGAATTTTAGTTAAGTTAAAAAAAAAAATATGAAATTTTGAAATTAAATTCCGAGGAATTTCATAAAATCTTCTAATGAAATGTTAAGGTATTTATTTCTATGGAATTACTTAAAATTTTCGCGAAATTCCCATGGAATAACTTAAAATTTTAATGGAATTCCAAAGAACTTTGATGAAATCATCACTCCCCGAAATCGTGTCACAAATTCGTCCGAAATCCACAAAAATACTGCGAAATCCCTTCAGAATCTTTCAGAAATCTTTCCGTAAACCCAATTGGCTCAAAATTCATAAATGATAATCACTGAAAGTCTTTAAAATCTTTTAGCCTCCTCACTTGAAATAGTCACGAGCCGCCACTGGTGTGACCACAACCAAATAATAATAATAATATATACAAATTATTTAAATAACTTATTGAAAAAATTCATAATGGGATCTCCTTTGTTTCGCGGCGGTTGAGGAGGAGGATAACCTGGATATTGAGGATTCGAATAACCACCTGGTTGTGGATAAGAGGGATAACCTGGTTGCTGATATCCACCAGGATATCCACTTGGTTGTGGTGGATAACTTGGTTGCGGATAACTTGGTTGCGGATAAGAAGGATAACCATAAGCATTATCCTCCTGAGGCGTAGGAGGTGGACGATAACTAGGAACATCGTCCTCATCATCCACCTCCCTAGCCTGTCTGTAATTGGTACTACTAGAACCGGAAGCGTACTCCATATTGTTCTGGTTCTCGGAAAAGACCCTCAGCAAGAATTCGCCTTCTTCGTTCGGGTCAAAAGTGGACGGTACTATGCAATAAGTACCGGGCGGTAGCTTGAACCTGCACGAAACTTCGCGAAGGTTTATAAACGAAGGCGAACGAGCCACCGAGGCGTTGTATTTGAAAAATTGTAAATCCAAAGGTTTAGGGACTCTGTCTGGATATGGCAACTAAAAAATAATTCAATTAGCAATTTTTATTATATTATCGGGGCTTAATTACGTGATAAATGGCGAATCCTACTGTTAGTAAATCGGCACCGGTGCTGCGTATTTGGCGACGGTTCTTTTGCATCAGACCAACAATTAGGGTGCAGTTGCCTTCCTCGTCACCCTCGTCGATTTCGGTTAGGGTTATTCGGTACTGGGGATTGTGCCAGAAGGAATCTGCAACAAAAGTTTCAGCTTCAAAAACTAATCTTGTTTTACGTTAACAGATATTTCAATTTTGATTCAGAATATATAATTTTGCATTGTATTTTATGCAATAATAACCGAGTTATGAATGATTTTTTAAAGATATGTCGGATTAGCAACACATTTGAAATGTTGTCACCATACGCCATTTTGTTTCATTTGAATTGTTGTCATCAATCTCTAGATTGGCGGCGCCTTTGGTCTTTCGGGGATTTGACCCGGGCCAACCTTAAATTTTTCGACGTCATGATGTTATCCTATTACAGAACGCTGTAATATATAGTTGATAAGGTAAATTTGCGAATCATCATGCTGCCGAAGTTTAATGTGGAAACAAACAGGGGTACCATGTTTCACGGTTATTTTTTACTTATAAGTGATAAGCGTTTCCATTATAGCAAAAACAACAAGTTTAGACTTGCATTTATATTTTGTCGATGATAAATATGCATGTATATTTTCACTGCTGAGTGAAGGGTTTCCCTCAAATTATAAAAATTTTCGAATAATTCCCATGCGTTGGATCTATAGAGATTAACTTCCTTCCTTAAGATTCACTACTATTTCCCTAAGTTTTCCCCCGAATTCCTTAAGAATTTCCTTGATTTCCCCTTGTTTTTACACCAGATTTCCTTTGCGGTTTACACCTGAAGAATAACTTGCAGGTCAGGTTTTGTACAACAGGCAGATTTCTCCTGATTACCCAAGAGTTCCCCTAATAACATAACCTGAAATTATAAATATTTTTGAAAACTGCGCGTGCGCTGGATCTAGAGGTTAATTTATTTCCTTAAAATTTTCTCTGATTTCTTCAAGAATTTCCTTGACATCCCCTGATTGCCTTAAATTTTCTCTTGATTTCCCCTAGTTTGTATACTAGATTTCCCATTAATTATTTCCCCAGATTTCTTTTGATTACCAGTAAGATTGCCCAAAAATTTCGCTAATAACATAACCTGAAATTATAAATATTTTTGAAAACTGCGCGTGCGCTGGATCTAGAAATTGACTTATTTCTTCAAGATGACAGCTGTCAACGTCAAAAAAGTGTTTATTTTTTATTTTGCAAACTTCGAGAAAAAAAGAGGTAGAAAAAACGATCCCCGAACCCCAAATACCTTAAATAAAAATTCCAAAAAAAAAAAAACCAACGAAAATGACATTTCAAAATCTACTTGATAAAATTAAAGTTTTTTTCACTTACCCCGTTAAAACACTGGAAATTTTTGGTGGAAAATGAAGAAAATTCAAAGCCTCGTACTTTAAATTAGTTTTCCCGATTGAAAAAGCCCTGAAAAAGTGGAAATTCGAAGAAAAACTGAATAAAAATGTAAACAACTCAATTGAAAATGGCCGACTGTCAAAAATGCTTCCTTGATTGAAATTAGCCACAAGCGATGTTGCCACATCAAAAACATACTAAGAAATATTCATGATTACTTGGAAATACTAAGAAATATTTGGAAATATTTGAAAATACTCAAAGATACATGGAAATACCGTGAAAATTAACAAAAATGGAAATCGGTGTACCAATTTTGGTAGGCTTGTGAAACACTTTTGAAAATAAAAAGGAATTTGTGCTTGAAATTAAAAGCACTTTGATAAAGGGCTTAGGGCTTAGTGCTTCAAGCCCTTTTACTGAGGGTTTGCCCAGTTCTGAAGTGAATAAACCGGTTATTCAAATAACCGGTTATTTTTGGACATCCCTAAAAGTATGTACATAAGATTTTTAGAACAATCCATTATTGTACTAAAATATAGAATGTTCCATTTTAAATTACAAAGTTCTGTTGCATAACCCTTAAGAAGCACCCTGCATATTCAATTAAGGAAAATACGAAAAACTACGAAAATTACAAAAATTACGGGTATTACGAAATATTACGGGAAAGAATTACAAAGTTATTCCAAAATTACGTGAATTACGGTAATTCCCAAAATAACGAAAATTACGAGTTTTTCAAATTACGAAAATTATAATACCTACCTCAAGAAGAACTAGAAAATTCCGAATTTTTTTGGAAATTAGGAAAGTTGAAAATTGAAAATACAAATAATTACTGGAATTACGGAAACATCACGATGGGAAAAGCGCGAAAAATTGCGGGAATAACGAAAATTACCAAAATTGAAAAAAAATAAGGAGGAGTTAGAAAATAACAAGAATTATCTGAGAAATAACAAGAATTAAAAAAAATTCGAAAAATAAGGAAATTACCAACTTTCGAAAATTTCAAAAACTTAGGGGGAATTATAAAACTAACGCAATTTTTTTGAGAAATTACGGAAATTAAAAAAATTCGAAAATAATGAGAATTACGAAAATTTCGAGTTTTTCGAAAATTGTAAAAATTAAGGGGGTATTATGAAAAAACGAGAATTATCTGAGAAATAACAGGAATTTAATGTCACCTTTTGACCGGTCCAAACTTATGAAAAAAAAAAAAATATTTTTTTTTTACAAGTGTCATTTTTTTTTGACAGGTCTAATAATATGAATTTTTTTTTATTTTTTTTTCAAATGTCATTTTTTTTAAAGGTCCAAATTTATAAAAAAAAAATTGTTTTTTTTCAAACGTCATTTTTTGACAGGTCCAATTCTATTAAAAAAAATTTTTTTCAAATGAATTTTTTTTTTGACAGGTTCAATGACTCCTATAAATTTTTTTTTTTTTTTCAAGTGTCTTTTTTTTGACAGGTTCAATAATATGAAATTATTATTATTATTTTTTTTACAAGTGTCATTTTTTTTTGACAGGTCTAATAATATGAATTTTTTTTTCAAATGTCATTTTTTTTAAAGGTCCAAAGTTATAAAAAAAAAATTGTTTTTTTTCAAACGTCATTTTTTGACAGGTCCAATTCTATTAAAAAAAATTTTTTTCAAATGAATTTTTTTTTTGACAGGTTCAATGACTCCTATAAATTTTATTTTTTTTTTCAAGTGTCTTTTTTTTGACAGGTTCAATAATATGAAATTATTATTATTATTTTTTTTACAAGTGTCATTTTTTTTTGACAGGTCTAATAATATGAATTTTTTTTTATTTTTTTTTCAAATGTCATTTTTTTTAAAGGTCCAAATTTATAAAAAAAAAATTGTTTTTTTTCAAACGTCATTTTTTGACAGGTCCAATTCTATTAAAAAAAATTTTTTTCAAATGAATTTTTTTTTTGACAGGTTCAATGACTCCTATAAATTTTATTTTTTTTTTCAAGTGTCTTTTTTTTGACAGGTTCAATAATATGAAATTATTATTATTTTTTTTACAAGTGTCATTTTTTTTTGACAGGTCTAATAATATGAATTTTTTTTTATTTTTTTTTCAAATGTCATTTTTTTTAAAGGTCCAAAGTTATAAAAAAAAAATTGTTTTTTTTCAAACGTCATTTTTTGACAGGTCCAATTCTATTAAAAAAAATTTTTTTCAAATGAATTTTTTTTTTGACAGGTTCAATGACTCCTATAAATTTTATTTTTTTTTTCAAGTGTCTTTTTTTTGACAGGTTCAATAATATGAAATTATTATTATTATTTTTTTTACAAGTGTCATTTTTTTTTGACAGGTCTAATAATATGAATTTTTTTTTATTTTTTTTTCAAATGTCATTTTTTTTAAAGGTCCAAAGTTATAAAAAAAAAATTGTTTTTTTTCAAACGTCATTTTTTGACAGGTCCAATTCTATTAAAAAAAATTTTTTTCAAATGAATTTTTTTTTTGACAGGTTCAATGACTCCTATAAATTTTATTTTTTTTTTCAAGTGTCTTTTTTTTGACAGGTTCAATAATATGAAATTATTATTATTATTTTTTTTACAAGTGTCATTTTTTTTTGACAGGTCTAATAATATGAATTTTTTTTTATTTTTTTTTCAAATGTCATTTTTTTTAAAGGTCCAAAGTTATAAAAAAAAAATTGTTTTTTTTCAAACGTCATTTTTTGACAGGTCCAATTCTATTAAAAAAAATTTTTTTCAAATGAATTTTTTTTTTGACAGGTTCAATGACTCCTATAAATTTTTTTTTTTTTTTCAAGTGTCTTTTTTTTGACAGGTTCAATAATATGAAATTATTATTATTATTTTTTTTACAAGTGTCATTTTTTTTTGACAGGTCTAATAATATGAATTTTTTTTTCAAATGTCATTTTTTTTAAAGGTCCAAAGTTATAAAAAAAAAATTGTTTTTTTTCAAACGTCATTTTTTGACAGGTCCAATTCTATTAAAAAAAATTTTTTTCAAATGAATTTTTTTTTTGACAGGTTCAATGACTCCTATAAATTTTATTTTTTTTTTCAAGTGTCTTTTTTTTGACAGGTTCAATAATATGAAATTATTATTATTATTTTTTTTACAAGTGTCATTTTTTTTTGACAGGTCTAATAATATGAATTTTTTTTTATTTTTTTTTCAAATGTCATTTTTTTTAAAGGTCCAAATTTATAAAAAAAAAATTGTTTTTTTTCAAACGTCATTTTTTGACAGGTCCAATTCTATTAAAAAAAATTTTTTTCAAATGAATTTTTTTTTTGACAGGTTCAATGACTCCTATAAATTTTATTTTTTTTTTCAAGTGTCTTTTTTTTGACAGGTTCAATAATATGAAATTATTATTATTATTTTTTTTACAAGTGTCATTTTTTTTTGACAGGTCTAATAATATGAATTTTTTTTTATTTTTTTTTCAAATGTCATTTTTTTTAAAGGTCCAAATTTATAAAAAAAAAATTGTTTTTTTTCAAACGTCATTTTTTGACAGGTCCAATTCTATTAAAAAAAATTTTTTTCAAATGAATTTTTTTTTTGACAGGTTCAATGACTCCTATAAATTTTATTTTTTTTTTTCAAGTGTCTTTTTTTTGACAGGTTCAATAATATGAAATTATTATTATTATTTTTTTACAAGTGTCATTTTTTTTTGACAGGTCTAATAATATGAATTTTTTTTTATTTTTTTTTCAAATGTCATTTTTTTTAAAGGTCCAAATTTATAAAAAAAAAATTGTTTTTTTTCAAACGTCATTTTTTGACAGGTCCAATTCTATTAAAAAAAATTTTTTTCAAATGAATTTTTTTTTTGACAGGTTCAATGACTCCTATAAATTTTTTTTTTTTTTTCAAGTGTCTTTTTTTTGACAGGTTCAATAATATGAAATTATTATTATTATTTTTTTTACAAGTGTCATTTTTTTTTGACAGGTCTAATAATATGAATTTTTTTTTATTTTTTTTTCAAATGTCATTTTTTTTAAAGGTCCAAAGTTATAAAAAAAAAATTGTTTTTTTTCAAACGTCATTTTTTGACAGGTCCAATTCTATTAAAAAAAATTTTTTTCAAATGGATTTTTTTTTTGACAGGTTCAATGACTCCTATAAATTTTATTTTTTTTTTCAAGTGTCTTTTTTTTGACAGGTTCAATAATATGAAATTATTATTATTATTTTTTTTACAAGTGTCATTTTTTTTTGACAGGTCTAATATGAATTTTTTTTTATTTTTTTTTCAAATGTCATTTTTTTTAAAGGTCCAAAGTTATAAAAAAAAAATTGTTTTTTTTCAAACGTCATTTTTTGACAGGTCCAATTCTATTAAAAAAAATTTTTTTCAAATGAATTTTTTTTTTGACAGGTTCAATGACTCCTATAAATTTTTTTTTTTTTTTCAAGTGTCTTTTTTTTGACAGGTTCAATAATATGAAATTATTATTATTATTTTTTTTACAAGTGTCATTTTTTTTTGACAGGTCTAATAATATGAATTTTTTTTTATTTTTTTTTCAAATGTCATTTTTTTTAAAGGTCCAAATTTATAAAAAAAAAATTGTTTTTTTTCAAACGTCATTTTTTGACAGGTCCAATTCTATTAAAAAAAATTTTTTTCAAATGAATTTTTTTTTTGACAGGTTCAATGACTCCTATAAATTTTATTTTTTTTTTCAAGTGTCTTTTTTTTGACAGGTTCAATAATATGAAATTATTATTATTATTTTTTTTACAAGTGTCATTTTTTTTTGACAGGTCTAATAATATGAATTTTTTTTTATTTTTTTTCCAATGTCATTTTTTTTAAAGGTCCAAATTTATAAAAAAAAAATTGTTTTTTTTCAAACGTCATTTTTTGACAGGTCCAATTCTATTAAAAAAAATTTTTTTCAAATGAATTTTTTTTTTGACAGGTTCAATGACTCCTATAAATTTTATTTTTTTTTTTCAAGTGTCTTTTTTTTGACAGGTTCAATAATATGAAATTATTATTATTATTTTTTTACAAGTGTCATTTTTTTTTGACAGGTCTAATAATATGAATTTTTTTTTATTTTTTTTTCAAATGTCATTTTTTTTAAAGGTCCAAATTTATAAAAAAAAAATTGTTTTTTTTCAAACGTCATTTTTTGACAGGTCCAATTCTATTAAAAAAAATTTTTTTCAAATGAATTTTTTTTTTGACAGGTTCAATGACTCCTATAAATTTTATTTTTTTTTTCAAGTGTCTTTTTTTTGACAGGTTCAATAATATGAAATTATTATTATTATTTTTTTTACAAGTGTCATTTTTTTTTGACAGGTCTAATAATATGAATTTTTTTTTATTTTTTTTTCAAATGTCATTTTTTTTAAAGGTCCAAAGTTATAAAAAAAAAATTGTTTTTTTTCAAACGTCATTTTTTGACAGGTCCAATTCTATTAAAAAAAATTTTTTTCAAATGAATTTTTTTTTTGACAGGTTCAATGACTCCTATAAATTTTATTTTTTTTTTCAAGTGTCTTTTTTTTGACAGGTTCAATAATATGAAATTATTATTATTATTTTTTTTACAAGTGTCATTTTTTTTTGACAGGTCTAATATGAATTTTTTTTTATTTTTTTTTCAAATGTCATTTTTTTTAAAGGTCCAAAGTTATAAAAAAAAAATTGTTTTTTTTCAAACGTCATTTTTTGACAGGTCCAATTCTATTAAAAAAAATTTTTTTCAAATGAATTTTTTTTTTGACAGGTTCAATGACTCCTATAAATTTATTTTTTTTTTTCAAGTGTCTTTTTTTTGACAGGTTCAATAATATGAAATTATTATTATTATTTTTTTTACAAGTGTCATTTTTTTTTGACAGGTCTAATAATATGAATTTTTTTTTATTTTTTTTTCAAATGTCATTTTTTTTAAAGGTCCAAATTTATAAAAAAAAAATTGTTTTTTTTCAAACGTCATTTTTTGACAGGTCCAATTCTATTAAAAAAAATTTTTTTCAAATGAATTTTTTTTTTGACAGGTTCAATGACTCCTATAAATTTTATTTTTTTTTTCAAGTGTCTTTTTTTTGACAGGTTCAATAATATGAAATTATTATTATTTTTTTTACAAGTGTCATTTTTTTTTGACAGGTCTAATAATATGAATTTTTTTTTATTTTTTTTTCAAATGTCATTTTTTTTAAAGGTCCAAAGTTATAAAAAAAAAATTGTTTTTTTTCAAACGTCATTTTTTGACAGGTCCAATTCTATTAAAAAAAATTTTTTTCAAATGAATTTTTTTTTTGACAGGTTCAATGACTCCTATAAATTTTATTTTTTTTTTCAAGTGTCTTTTTTTTGACAGGTTCAATAATATGAAATTATTATTATTATTTTTTTTACAAGTGTCATTTTTTTTTGACAGGTCTAATAATATGAATTTTTTTTTATTTTTTTTTCAAATGTCATTTTTTTTAAAGGTCCAAATTTATAAAAAAAAAAATTTTTTCAAATGAATTTTTTTTTGACAGGTTCAATGACTCCTATAAATTTTATTTTTTTTTTTCAAGTGTCTTTTTTTTGACAGGTTCAATAATATGAAATTATTATTATTATTTTTTTTACAAGTGTCATTTTTTTTTGACAGGTCTAATAATATGAATTTTTTTTTATTTTTTTTTTCAAATGTCATTTTTTTTAAAGGTCCAAATTTATAAAAAAAAAATTGTTTTTTTTCAAACGTCATTTTTTGACAGGTCCAATTCTATTAAAAAAAATTTTTTTCAAATGAATTTTTTTTTTGACAGGTTCAATGACTCCTATAAATTTTTTTTTTTTTTTCAAGTGTCTTTTTTTTGACAGGTTCAATAATATGAAATTATTATTATTTTTTTTACAAGTGTCATTTTTTTTTGACAGGTCTAATAATATGAATTTTTTTTTATTTTTTTTTCAAATGTCATTTTTTTTAAAGGTCCAAATTTATAAAAAAAAAATTGTTTTTTTTCAAACGTCATTTTTTGACAGGTCCAATTCTATTAAAAAAAATTTTTTTCAAATGAATTTTTTTTTTGACAGGTTCAATGACTCCTATAAATTTTATTTTTTTTTTCAAGTGTCTTTTTTTTGATAGGTTCAATAATATGAAATTATTATTATTATTTTTTTTACAAGTGTCATTTTTTTTTGACAGGTCTAATAATATGAATTTTTTTTTATTTTTTTTTCAAATGTCATTTTTTTTAAAGGTCCAAAGTTATAAAAAAAAAATTGTTTTTTTTCAAACGTCATTTTTTGACAGGTCCAATTCTATTAAAAAAAATTTTTTTCAAATGAATTTTTTTTTTGACAGGTTCAATGACTCCTATAAATTTTATTTTTTTTTTCAAGTGTCTTTTTTTTGACAGGTTCAATAATATGAAATTATTATTATTATTTTTTTTACAAGTGTCATTTTTTTTTGACAGGTCTAATAATATGAATTTTTTTTTATTTTTTTTTCAAATGTCATTTTTTTTAAAGGTCCAAATTTATAAAAAAAAAATTTTTTTCAAATGAATTTTTTTTTTGACAGGTTCAATGACTCCTATAAATTTTATTTTTTTTTTTCAAGTGTCTTTTTTTTGACAGGTTCAATAATATGAAATTATTATTATTATTTTTTTTACAAGTGTCATTTTTTTTTGACAGGTCTAATAATATGAATTTTTTTTTATTTTTTTTTCAAATGTCATTTTTTTTAAAGGTCCAAATTTATAAGAAAAAAATTGTTTTTTTTCAAACGTCATTTTTTGACAGGTCCAATTCTATTAAAAAAAATTTTTTTCAAATGAATTTTTTTTTTGACAGGTTCAATGACTCCTATAAATTTTATTTTTTTTTTCAAGTGTCTTTTTTTTGACAGGTTCAATAATATGAAATTATTATTATTTTTTTTACAAGTGTCATTTTTTTTTGACAGGTCTAATAATATGAATTTTTTTTTATTTTTTTTCAAATGTCATTTTTTTTAAAGGTCCAAAGTTATAAAAAAAAATTGTTTTTTTTCAAACGTCATTTTTTGACAGGTCCAATTCTATTAAAAAAAATTTTTTTCAAATGAATTTTTTTTTTGACAGGTTCAATGACTCCTATAAATTTTATTTTTTTTTTCAAGTGTCTTTTTTTTGACAGGTTCAATAATATGAAATTATTATTATTATTTTTTTTTCAAGTGTCATTTTTTTTTGACAAGTCCAATAATATGAAATTTTTATTTTTTTTTTCAAATGTCACAGGAATTACAAAATTTCGAAAATTCCCATAATTACATGTTTTCGAAATTATGAAAATAACGGAGTTTTCTGAGAAATTACAGGAATTAAAAAATTACGGAAATTTGAAAACTAATGGAATTATCCAAAAATTATGAAAAATACGAAAAAATTACGGGAATTAAAAAAATTGTGACAATTTTCAAAAAATTACGAAAATAACAAGAATTACAAAAAGTTACGGGATTCACGAATTTTTCAAAAATTACAAAAATTAAGGGGGAATTATGAAATTAGCGAGAATTTTTTGAGAAATGACGGGAATTTGAAATTTTTTGAAAATTTGAGGCGCTACAGGAATTATAAAAATTGGAAGAAATAAGAAAAAATCACTGGAATTGCGAAAAAATTACGATAATTTTTGGACAGTTACGGAATTTACGAAAAAGTTACGAGAATTACGAAAATTACGAGTTTTCCGAGAATTGCAATAATTAAGGAAGAATTATGGAAATAGGGAGAATTATCTGAGAAATTACGGAAATAATGAAAATTCACAAAAAAAAAATCGAAAATAACGAGAATTACGAATTTTTGAAAATAACAAAAACTTAGGGGAAGGTATGTAACTGAATATTTTGAGAAATTACGGAAATTGAAAAAATTACGAAAATCTGAGAAACAACAGAAATTATTCAAAAATTACGGGAATTACAGAAAAATTATGATGAATTTTGGAAAGTTACGAAAAATTAAGGAAATTACGAACAAGTTATGGGAATTACGAAGATTACGCGTTTTGCGAAAATCGCAAAAACTAAAGAAAAATTATAAAAATAACGAAATTTATTTGAGAAATAACGACTTTTAACAATTTTTTTCACAATTTCACCTTCACTTTTCCACAATTTCAAAGTCCAAACTCACTTTCTCGCAATTTCAACAAATTTTTCCGCGAATTTTGCCTCATTTTTCCGTTATTCTTGCCTGATGTTTCAATAAGTATAACCTCATTTTTTCGCGATTTTCGCCTCACATTTCCACAATTTCAACCTAATTTTTCCATAATCTTTAATTTTGTTTTTCGTATTTATAACTTCATTTTTTCTCGATTATAATCTTGCTTTTCCGCCATTTTTACTCAACTTTTCCGCAACTCCAATATTTCTAACCTCATTTTTCCGTAATGTTTACTTCTATTTTTCATAATTCCAACGTCACTTTCCAGCGATTTTGACAGTCATTTTTTCGCAATTTTTGAAAAGTTACGGGAAATTGCAGGAATTACGAAAAATTATTGGAATTATAAAAATAAAGAGAATTACAAAAATTATAGGAATTATGAAAATCACGAATTTTTGAAATTATGAAAATTACAAAACTTGGGGGGAATTTAAAAATAACAAAGATTTTTAAAAAATTAGAAGAATTAAAAATAATTACAAAAAATTACAGGAATTACGAAAAAATTATGATTTTTGAAGTTATGGGAAAATTACGAAAAAGTTACGGGGAAATTACGAAAATTAGGAATTTTTCGAAAATGCAAAAACTAGGGGAAAATTGACTTTTTTAAGCAAAATTAATTTTCTTACATTTTATTTTTTTTCTAGAAAACTGGCAAAAGGATAATTGTGAAAATTTTTCAGAAAGAAAAGGAAAGTGAGGATCTCATTATAGGAAAATTTCAAAATTTTCCAGTGAAAAATCACTTCAAGGAAAGTTTTAGAAAATTAACTTCTTTAAGCAAAATTCATTATTTCACATTTCAATTTTTTTCTGAAAAATTAGCAAAGAAAAAATTGTAAATTTTTCCAAAAGAAAAAGAAAACTGAGGAACTCATTATAGAAAAATTTCAAAATTTCCCAGTAAAATATTCTGGAAAATTAACTTTTTCAAGTAAAATCAAGGAAAATTTATCCTTTTACATTTTAATTTTTTTTTTGAAAAACTGGCAAAGGAAAAATTTCGAAAATTTTCCAGGATAAAGAAGAAAGTGAGGAGCTCATTATATAAAAATTTCAAAATTTTTCAGTGAAAAATCATTCCAGGAAAAATTCTGGAAAACTGACTTTTAAGCAAAATTTATTTTTTTAATTTTAATTTTTTTCCGGAAAATTGGTAGAAAGAAAATTCCAAAATTTTCCAGTGAAAAATGACTCCAGGAAAAATTTTAAAAAATTGACTTTTTCAAGTAAAATTAAGAAAAATTCATTCTTTCACATTTCAATTTTTTTCTGAAAAACTGGCAAAGCAAAAATTGTGAAATTTTTCCAGGAAAAAGACGATAGTGAGGAGCTTATTATGTGGGAAAATTTCAAAATTTTCCAATGGAAAATGATTTCAGGATAAATTCTGGAAAATTGACTTTTTTAAGCAAAATTCATTTTCTTACATTTTATTTTTTTTCTCTAGAAAACTGGCTAAAGGATAATTGTGAAACTAACTTTTTACGCGTCTCATTTTCTTTCCATCAAACCCTCAATAACCATGTTTTTTTTTTTTTTTTAATGGTGCCACAGCACCCCACAAATTTGGAACCTAGTTGCGTTCATGGTTTCCACTTTATTTTCATCTCTTTCTTACTTATTGAATTTGCTATATTGCTGTCTCTTTAATATTAATATTATTCCAAAAGTTCTTGAGCACTCAAATGCCAGGAATAATCAAAATTCGTGTGACATTTTTAGTCTCTTTATATTTCCGTCTCTTTCTTAGTTATTGAATTTTTTGTATTGCTCTCTCTATTATTTCAAGTTCTTGGCTACTCAAGCGCCGGGAATAATTAAAATTCGTATCACATTTTTTCATATCCCATTTTATTTCCGTCTCTTTCCTATCTATGGAATTTCTTATAATTTTGTCCCTTTATTATTCCAAGCTCTTGGCCACTCTACACTCAAACGCCGGAAATAATTGAAGTTTGCGTCACTATTTCATGTGTTCTACTTTATCTCTGTCTTTTTCTTAACTGGTAAATTTCCTATGTCGTTTTCCTTGTCTTACTTGTCTATTCTAGGCTTTTTATTGGCCAGAAACAAAAATTACATACGAACCAACTTAAACGCCGGGAATAATCAAAGTTTGCGTCACTATTCAATTTATCCCTCTTTATCTCTGTCTTTTTCTTAACCGCTAAGTTTCTTATATCGTTTTCTTTGTCCTATTTGCTTAGTCTATAGATTTTCTGGTAATGGGAAACAAATGACATCATCTGGGGTGCTAATGGAGATTTGCATTATGTTTAGGTACCCCACATGACGTTCATAAAAGTTATCAGATAACCTGGCTTTTTGTTGACCAAATACAGTTATCGAAAATATTCAAATATTGAATTTTAAAACGTCAAATCCAGCCAATCAAGAGCCAGGAATATTTAAAAATTATTTCTGTCTAACTCGATTTTTTATTGTACAAATTCACGATAGACCAAAAATAATGTCAAATTCGGAATCCTTGACCCCGAAAACCTCGAAAACGACATACTACTTGACTGTTTCCGGAATGTTGCGTTGTGTTGCGAAATTTTGCGAAATGTCGCGAATTTCTGAAAAAATCGAGTAATATGTCGTTTTCGAGGTTTTCGGGGTCAAGGATTCCGAATGTGACATTCGTTTCTGTCTAACTCGATTTTTTATTGAACAAATTCACGATAGACGAAAAATAATGTCAAATTCGGAATCCTTGACCCCGAAAACCTCGAAAACGACATACTACTTGACTGTTTCCGGAATGTTGCGAAATTTTGCGAAATGTTGCGAATTACGGAAAAAATCGAGTAGTATGTCGTTTTCGAGGTTTTCGGGGTCAAGGATTCCGAATGTGACATTCGTTTCTGTCTAACTCGATTTTTTATTGAACAAATTCACGATAGACGAAAAATAATGTCAAATTCGGAATCCTTGACCCCGAAAAACTCGAAAACGACATACTACTTGACTGTTTCCGGAATGTTGCGAAATTTTGCGAAATGTTGCGAATTACGGAAAAAATCGAGTAGTATGTCGTTTTCGAGGTTTTCGGGGTCAAGGATTCCGAATGTGACATTCGTTTCTGTCTAACTCGATTTTTTATTGAACAAATTCACGATAGACGAAAAAAAATGTCAAATTCGGAATCCTTGACCCCGAAAACCTCGAAAACGACATACTACTTGACTGTTTCCGGAATGTTGCGTTGTGTTGCGAAATTTTGCGAAATGTCGCGAATTTCGGAAAAAATCGAGTAATATGTCGTTTTCGAGGTTTTCGGGGTCAAGGATTCCGAATGTGACATTCGTTTCTGTCTAACTCGATTTTTTATTGAACAAATTCACGATAGACGAAAAATAATGTCAAATTCGGAATCCTTGACCCCGAAAACCTCGAAAACGACATACTACTTGACTGTTTCCGGAAGGTTGCGAAATTTTGCGAAATGTTGCGAATTTCAGAAAAAATCGTGTAGTATGTCGTTTTCGAGGTTTTCGGGGTCAAGGATTCGGAATGTGACATTCGTTTCTGTCTAACTCGATTTTTTATTGAAAAAATTCACGATAGACGAAAAAAAATGTCAAATTCGGAATCCTTGACCCCGAAAAACTCGAAAACGACATACTACTTGACTGTTTCCGGAATGTTGCGTTGTGTTGCGAAATTTTGCGAAATGTCGCGAATTTCGGAAAAAATCGAGTAATATGTCGTTTTCGAGGTTTTCGGGGTCAAGGATTCCGAATGTGACATTAGTTTTTGTCTAACTCGATTTTCCATTGTACAAATTCACGAAAGACCAAAAATAATGTCAAATTCGGAATCCTTGACCCCGCAAACCTCGAAAACGACATACTACTTGACTGTTTCCGGAATGTTGCGAAATTTTGCGAAATGTTGCGAATTACGGAAAAAATCGAGTAGTATGTCGTTTTCGAGGTTTTCGGGGTCAAGGATTCCGAATGTGACATTCGTTTCTGTCTAACTCGATTTTTTATTGAACAAATTCACGATAGACGAAAAATAATGTCAAATTCGGAATCCTTGACCCCGAAAACCTCGAAAACGACATACTACTCGATTTTTTTCCGAAATTCACAACATTTCGCAAAATTTCGCAACATTTCGCAACATTCTGGAAACAGTCAAGTAGTATGTCGTTTTCGAGGTTTTCGGGGTCAAGGATTCCGAATGTGACATTAGTTTTTGTCTAACTCGATTTTCCATTGTACAAATTCACGAAAGACCAAAAATAATGTCAAATTCGGAATCCTTGACCCCGAAAACCTCGAAAACGACATACTACTTGACTGTTTCCGGAATGTTGCGAAATTTTGCGAAATGTTGCGAATTTCAGAAAAAATCGAGTAATATGTCGTTTTTGAGGTTTTCGGGGTCAAGGATTCCGAATGTGACATTCGTTTCTGTCTAACTCAATTTTTTAATGTACAAATTCACGATAGACGAAAAATAATGTCAAATTCGGAATTCTTGACCCCGAAAACCTCTACATTTTAAACCGAATCAACAGCCGGGAATTTTCAAAAATTGAATTTTAACGTCAATCAAAAATTGGGATGATTAAAAAAAATTGAATTTTAAAGCCAATCAAGAACCGAGAATATTCAACAGAATGCCTTTTGGATTAATTAATTCACCAGCTACGTGGCAACGATTAATAATCTGTATTCTTTCCAAGTTTATTGGAACACATTGCTATGTATACTTGGATGATATACAGGGTGGTTCATTTAACTTGAGATAGTCTTATATCTCGAAAACGGTGCGTTTTTAAGTTAAAACAAAAGTTACATGATATCGTGGGGGAAACAAAATGGCGGCACTGATTTTTGACATTGACAACGTTTTGAAGGTTATTTCAAGGTCAACTAATTTTTTTTCAGTGGAAACGTATTTTTTTTATTGCAGAATTTTATTTTATAGAAAAAAACAAGTAACTTTTCACCAAATTACATTTTCTTTACTGACAGCTCTAAGCATTTACTATGTGTCCCATTTTTCCGGTGTTGTGGGAACCTCTTGATAAACTGTCTGTTTGATATTTAGCCTGTAGCAACAGCTTCCTCAGTTGTAACCACACGAAAAATTTTGTAGCTAAATTAAATTTTTTGTAGCAACACTCGATTTTGACTTAAAAGTAAAAAAAATTTTATGTAGCAAAAAACTTTGTTGCTTTTACTGACTCCTAAAAGTATATTTCGAAATTTTAGCAACACGAATTTTTCTGGAGCAATACTCAAATTCTGGCGATTTCGGATTTCTAGCCTGTAGCAATATTTTTTCAGTTGTAGCAACACGGAAATTTTTGTAGCAACAGTCGGTTTTGAGCTTGTAATTAAAAAAAATTTCATGTAGCAACAAACTTTGTTGCTCTTAACGACTTTTAGAAGTGAATTTTAAGGGTGTATCAACAGAATTTTTTTGTAGCAACACCCAAAATTAGGCGGGTTTTTTGGTTGTAACAACACCTTTCTGAGAATTGCTACGAAATTTTTCGTAATTACACTAAATTTTCTGTAGTAACACTCGATTTTGACCTTGTATTTAAATTTTTTCTATGTAGCAACACACTTTGTCGTTTTTAACGACTCTTGAAAGTAAATTTTAAAGTTGTAGCATTGCGATTTTTTCTGTAGCAACATTTAAATTTAGGCAATTTCGGGCTTTTGGTCTGTAGCAACATCTTTTCCAGTTGTAGCAACACGAAAATGTTTATAGCTATATTAAGTTTTTTGTAGCAATACTCGATTTTGACTTTGTAATTAATTTTTTTTTTATGTAGCAACACACTTTGTCACTTTTAACGACTTTTAAAAGCATATTCCGAAATTTTAGCAACACGAATTTTTCTGTAGCAATACTCAAATTCTGGCGATTTCGGATTTCTAGCCTGTAGCAATATTTTTTCAGTTGTAGCCACACGAAAATTTTTGTAGCAACACTCAATTTTGACTTTGTAATTGAAATTTTTTTTATGTAGCAACACATTTTGTCACTTTAAACGATTTTTAAAAATAAATTTTAAAATTGTAGCAACACGAAATTCTCTGTCGCAAAACCCAAATTTGAGCAATTTTGGGTTTTTGGTTTATAACAACGTTGCCACATTTTAAAACGGTAATTTAAGGCATTTGTAAACGTTGACGATTGACATTTAATTGAAAATAATGAAAATGATTAACAATTTGGGATTAGAAAAACATCATTTTAATGTCAACTGTCAAAAGAAAACAAGGCTTACTTTGTAAAACGTCATTTCTGTGTCATAATTATTAGGCATTTACCGGTTGAAAATTTTCAGAAAAAAAAAGTATGTTTGTCCTTGTTTATTGTATGCAAATAAATAGAGACAAAATACGATTTGAGGCCTTTACCGGTCGACATTTCTATTTTAAAAATGCAAAACATTTTTAATCAGAAACTGACTTGACATCTTTTGCTTTTTTTTTAAACAAACTGAACACTTAAATTGCATCCTACTTTATCTCTCTCTTTGTTTCCTTTATTTAGTGTTTTCGCAAATGTATCCTACCTTATCTCCTTCTTTGTCTTATTCATTAAAATTTGGAAAAACATTACATTCGAGATTGTAATTGTAGCTTCCGATCAAGTAAGCCTTGTAAAATTATTTGTCACTTTTGACAGTCGGCCATTTTGAATATTTTTATACAATTAAAAACGTCATTTTGGTATCAATTGTCAAAGAAAACAAGGGCCTACGATTTTTTGACGTTTGTTGTGTTATGAGCGGTGTTGTCTTTTTTTTTCGATTCCGAGCCCGAAGGGCAAGGGTGTTATAAACATTAATGCGCAGATAAAAATCCTTGCCCTACAAACTCGTGATATAAAAAAAAAAAACTCCGGCCCCGCAATTTATGGCAACACCGCTCATAGCACAACAAACGTCAAGAAGTTGACGTTTCAAAATAGGTCTTATCTTTTTTGACAGTTGACACCAAAACGATTAGATTATTAGTTATCAAAAACTAAGTAGGCCTTGGAAGCAACAATTGATGTCGATAATATAGATAATTGTAAACGAAAGATTTATTAAACCAAGTAGGCCTTGGAAACATATGTATGTATTGCAATGTCGGTATTACAGGGTACCAAACTTTGAAATTTTCCAAAGTCTATTTTGTCAGTTGTCAAACAGTGTTGCCAACTGCAACTTACAATAAACATTGTTTCAATTATTGAAGCTCAAAGATTTAGAAAAAACAAAATCCAAGTAGGCCTTGGAAACATATATTACGATCATTACTATTACAGGATAACTTATTCTCATAAGGCTTGTGTAGAACTAATTCCCTCTCCTCTCCGCTCACGCCAAATCACCAGTTGTGACGTAGCAGTATGTTATTTTTCGTTTTGACGTAGGTGGTTTAAACACCTGATGACTTGGTTATGACGTTGACAATGGTAACACAGTACTAAAAACTTTAAAGTGAATTGACAAGTGTTTTGAAGTTGGCGGTCGTCATTTTGATCAATTTTTATAGTTTTTGAGGTATTTTTGGTAACTTTTCTCTACTTTCCGATTTTGTGTGGAAGAAAACAAAAAATTATTTGTTTCTTTTTTATCATCTTGACTTGAAGCCAGATCGAAAAATGCTTCAAGTAAAAGTTACTTGTTTTTTTTTCGTAGAATAAGATTCTGCAATAAAAAAAAATATATTTCCATTGAAAAAAAAAAAAGAGTTGACCTTGAAATAACCTTGATTACGTTGTCAAAGTCAAAAATCAGTGCCGCCATTTTGTTTCCCCTATAATACCATATAACTTTCATTTGAACTTTTTTTTTCAAAAACGCACCGTTTTCGAGATATTAGATTGTCTCAAATTAAATGGACCACCCTGTATATCAATATTTCCTGACGAAAATATTATAATATCATCCAAGTATACATAGCAATGTGTTCCAATAAACTTGGAAAGAATACACATCATTAATCGTTGCCACGTAGCTGGTGAATTCACTAATCCAAAAGGCATTCTGTTGAATATTCTCGGTTCTTGATTGGCTTTAAAATTCAATTTTTTTTAATCATCCCAACTTTTGATTGACGTTAAAATTCAATTTTTGAAAATTCCCGACTGTTGATTCGGTTTAAAATGTAATTCCGAATTTGACATTATTTTTCGTCTATCATGAATTTGTTCAATAAAAAATCGAGTTAGACAGAAACGAATGTCACATTCGGAATCCTTGACCCCGAAAACCTCGAAAACGACATACTACTCGATTTTTTCCGAAATTCACAACATTTCGCAAAATTTCGCAACATTTCGCAACATTCCGGAAACAGTCAAGTAGTATGTCGTTTTCGAGGTTTTCGGGGTCAAGGATTCCGAATTTGACATTATTTTTCGTCTATCGTGAATTTGTTCAATAAAAAATCGAGGTTAGACAGAAACGAATGTCACATTCGGAATCCTTGACCCCGAAAACCTCGAAAACGACTTACTACTCGATTTTTTTCCGAAATTCACAACATTTCGCAAAATTTCGCAACATTTCGCAACATTCCGGAAACAGTCAAGTAGTATGTCGTGTTCGGGGTCAAGGATTCCGAATTTGACATTATTTTTGGTCTTTCGTGAATTTGTACAATGGAAAATCGAGTTAGACAAAAACTAATGTCACATTCGGAATCCTTGACCCCGAAAACCTCGAAAACGACATATTACTCGATTTTTTCCGAAATTCGCGACATTTCGCAAAATTTCGCAACACAACGCAACATTCCGGAAACAGTCAAGTAGTATGTCGTTTTCGAGTTTTTCGGGGTCAAGGATTCCGAATTTGACATTTTTTTCGTCTATCGTGATTTTTTTCAATAAAAAATCGAGTTAGACAGAAACGAATGTCACATTCGGAATCCTTGACCCCGAAAACCTCGAAAACGACATACTACTCGATTTTTTCTGAAATTCGCAACATTTCGCAAAATTTCGCAACATTCCGGAAACAGTCAAGTAGTATGTCGTTTTCGAGGTTTTCGGGGTCAAGGATTCCAAATTTGACATTATTTTTTTTCTATCGTGAATTTGTTCAATAAAAAATCGAGTTAGACAGAAACGAATGTCACATTCGGAATCCTTGACCCCGAAAACCTCGAAAACGACATATTACTCGATTTTTTCCGAAATTCGCAACATTTCGCAAAATTTCGCAACATTCCGGAAACAGTCAAGTAGTATGTCGTTTTCGAGGTTTTCGGGGTCAAGGATTCCGAATTTGACATTATTTTTCGTCTATCGTGAATTTGTTCAATAAAAAATCGAGTTAGACAGAAACGAATGTCACATTCGGAATCCTTGACCCCGAAAACCTCGAAAACGACATACTACTCGATTTTTTCTGAAATTCGCAACATTTCGCAAAATTTCGCAACATTTCGCAACATTCCGGAAACAGTCAAGTAGTATGTCGTTTTCGAGGTTTTCGGGGTCAAGGATTCCGAATTTGACATTATTTTTGGTTTTTCGTGAATTTGTACAATGGAAAATCGAGTTAGACAAAAACTAATGTCACATTCGGAATCCTTGACCCCGAAACCTCGAAAACGACATATTACTCGATTTTTTCCGAAATTCGCGACATTTCGCAAAATTTCGCAACACAACGCAACATTCCGGAAACAGTCAAGTAGTATGTCGTTTTCGAGGTTTTCGGGGTCAAGGATTCCGAATTTGACATTATTTTTCGTCTATCGTGAATTTGTTCAATAAAAAATCGAGTTAGACAGAAACGAATGTCACATTCGGAATCCTTGACCCCGAAAACCTCGAAAACGACATACTACTCGATTTTTTCCGAAATTCACAACATTTCGCAAAATTTCGCAACATTTCGCAACATTCCGGAAACAGTCAAGTAGTATGTCGTTTTCGAGGTTTTCGGGGTCAAGGATTCCGAATTTGACATTATTTTTTGTCTATCGTGAATTTGTACAATAAAAAATCGAGTTAGACAGAAATAATTTTTAAATATTCCTGGCTCTTGATTGGCTGGATTTGACGTTTTAAAATTCAATATTTGAATATTTTCGGTACCTGATTGAAATTTTTGGTATTTGGTCAACAAAAAGCCAGGTTATCTGATAACTTTTATGAACGTCCTGTGGGGTACCTAAACATAATGCAAATCTCTATTAGCACCCCAGATGATGTCATCTGTTTCCCATTACCAGAAAATCTATAGACTAAGCAAGTAGGACAAAGAAAACGACATAAGAAACTTAGCGGTTAAGAAAAAGACAGAGATAAAGTGGGATAAATTAAATAGTGACACAAACTTTGATTATTCCCGGAGTTTAAGTTGGTTTGTATGTAATTTTTGTGTCTGGCCAATAAAAAGCCTAGAATAGACAAGTAAGACAAGGAAAACGACATAGGAAATTTACCGGTTAAGAAAAAGACAGAGATAAAGTAGAAAGTAGAACACATGAAATAGTGACGCAAACTTTAATTATTTCCGGCGTTTGAGTGTAGAGTGGTCAAGAGCTTGGAATAATAAAGAGACAAAATTATAAGAAATTCAATAAATAGAAAAGAGACGGAAATAAAATGAGATATGAAAAAGTGTGACACGAATTTTAATTATTCCCGGCGCTTGAGTAGCCAAGAACTTGAAATAATAGAGAGAGCAATACAAAAAATTCAATAACTAAGAAAGAGACGGAAATATAAAGAGACTAAAAATGTCACACGAATTTTGATTATTCTCGGCACTTGAGTGGTTAAGAACTTTTGGAATAATATTAATATTAAAGAGACAGCAATATAGCAAATTCAATAAGTAAGAGAGAGATGAAAATAAAATGGAAACAGAAAAAAATATGACATGAATTTTAATTATTCCTGGCGTTTAAATGAATTTGTATGTAATTTTTTTTATCTGGCTAATTAAAAGCCTAAACTAAGGAAAGTAGGACAAAGAAAGCGATATAAAAAGACAGAGATAAAATAAGTAGGATATTTTCGATAGTGGGGCAAACTTTGATTATTCTCGGCGTTTGAGTCGCCAAGAGCTTGGAATAATACAGAGACAGCAATATGAGAAATTCAATAAGTACAAGAGAGACGAAAATAAAGTAGGTAGGACAAAAAAGTCACACGAATTTTAATTATTACCGGCAATTAAGTAGGCAGGCAGCCCAGGCGGTCGCCTTCATTATTATTTTACAGCGTTGCCACTGTTTATCTTTTTTCTTGAAATGTCAAAATTTCGTGTGAGCCTGTTTTTTTGATTTTTCATTGCTTCAAAACGTCAAAATAAGTGAAGTTTATATTATTTTACAGCGTTGCCGCTGTTTGTTTTTTTTCTTAAAATTTTAATATTTCGTTTTATAAGCTCGTGATGCTAGATTTCTGATTTTTTTAATTGTCAAAAATGTCAAGATAAAAAAAGTTTATATTATTTTACAGCGTTGCCACTGTTTGTTTTTTTCTTAGAATTTTAAAATTTCGCGTTGTAGGCTTGTGAGGCTTGATGCTTGTCAAAAACATCAAAATAAATGAAGTCCATATTGTTTTACAGCGTTGCCACTGTTTATTTTTTTTCTTGAAATTTTAACATTTCGTATTATAGGCTTGTGAAGCTTGATACTTGTCAGAATAGTTAAATTAAATGAAGTTCATATTATTTTACAGCGTTGCCATTGTTTGTTTTTTTTTCTTGGAATTTTAAAATTTCGTTTTATAGGCTTGACTTTTGATTTTTTATTTGTCAAAAACGTCAAGACCAAAGAATTTTATATCATTTTATAGCGTTGTCACTGTTAGTTTTTTTTTCTTAGAATTTTAAAATTTCGTGTTATAAGCTTGTGAGGCTTGATACTTGTCAAAAACGTCAAAATAAATTAAGTTCATATTATTTCACAGCGTTGCCACTGTTTGTTTTTTTTTCTTGGAATTACATATTATATACTGACATGAAGAAAAGGAACAATTTCTCGAGTATGAAATTGACATTTTTAGGCAAAATTCACCCTCTTATATGTATTTTAATTTTTTCCTGGAGAACTGGCAAAAGGAAAATTGTAAAAACTTTCCAGAAAAAAGAGGAAAGTGAAAAGCTCATTATAGAGAAATTTCGAAATTTTCTTTTTTTGCGATTTTTGGTTAATTTTTTCCGTGATTTCATCTTCACTTTTCCGCGATTTTATCCTTTTATTTTTGCGATATTTAACTCTTTTTTTGCAATTTTTGATTCTTTTTTAGCAATTTTAGCCTCATTCTGTTGCGATTTTAGCCCCACTTTTTTTGCGATTTTAGCCCCACTTTTTTGCGATTTTACCCTCACTTCTTCACGATTACAAACTTATTTTCCCGCGATTTTAAAACTATTTTTCTGCAAATTTTACCTCACTTTTCCACGATTCTTGTCTCACTTTTTCTCGCGAATTTCATCTCATTTTTTTGTGAGTTAATCCTCACTTTTTTTGCGATTTTTGACCCACTTTTTTGCAATTTTGTCTTCACTTACGATTTTGGCTCTTTTTTTTTCGATTTTTGACTCTTTTTTTTGCGATTTTGGCTTTACTTTTTTTGCGATTTTAGCCTCACTTTTTTTGCAATTTCACCCTCACTTTTTTGCGATTTTACCCTCACTCCTCCGCGATTACAAACTTATTTTTCCGCTATTTCATCCTCATTTTTCCGCGATTCTTACCTCATTTTCCGCGATTTTTTCCCTACTTTCCGCGATTTTATCTTCACTTGTCCGCGATTTTTATTTTATTTTCCGCGATTTTATCCTCAGTTTTCGTAACTTTATCCTCATTCTTCCGCGCGTCTCATCATACTTTTTTGCGAATTTAAACTCACTTTTTTTGCAATTTTTAACTGTTTTTTTTGCGATTTCATCATCGCTTTCCGCGATTTTATCCTCATTTTTCCTCATTTCAAAATTAAGAGAATTACAATAATTTTTGAAAAGTTACGAAAAATTACGGAAATTATAAATATCTACGAGAAATACAAAAATTACGACGGAACATGACGGGAATTTCGGAAATAACGAAAAATTGCACGAATTACGAGAAAGTATGAAAAATACAAAAATTACGGAAATTGCGAAATATTACGGAAAAAAATTACGGAATTACTCCATAACTACGTGAACTATTTAAATATTTCAGAAAATTATAAAAAAAAAAAAAAATAATTTTTAAAAAGTTACGAAAAATAACTAAGACAAATTACAGGAATTACGAAAAATTTAAAAAATATATTAAAAATTACAGTGATTACAAAAATACACGAGAACTACAAAAATTACGAAAAATGATAGGAATTAGGGAAATAACGAAAAATTTGCGGAAATTACAAGAAATTACAGTAATTACGATTTACGAGAGAGAGTTACAAAATTACTTCAAAATTACGTGAATTATCCATTCAAATATTACGGAAAATTACAAGAAAATTACGATAATTTTTAAAAAGTTACGAAAAATTACGAAAATTACGTTAAAGTACGTAAAATATGAAAAAATTATGAGAATTGCAAATATTTGCGAGAATTAAAGAACATGACGAGAATCATGGAATAACTAAAAAATTGGTGGGAATTACAAAAATCATGGGAATTGCCAAATATTACTGTTAAAACTTATATTTTTTAGAATGTAATATTTGTATTTTTTGCTAATAATGGCAACACTGTATATCACTAGAAATCAAGAGGCAACTGTAATTTCAAGGTTAGTTATAGTGACTGTGGGTACTCTAGTTAGTTAGATAAATAAAATGGAGTCACAGCAATTTTCGGCTCTCTAGAAAATTCGTCTATTTTTTTGATTTACCCTTCAATTTTGTGATCAATTCAGAAGAAAAAATTAAATTAGTTGAACCAGCAATATTTACAAAAACATTTGGTCCTTCGGCAAGGATATAAGAACTATTGAAAGAAGAATTTCTGCCAACAATTCAGAACAGTTTTAAGGACGCCATTTTCCTACGCCAAAAACCGAAATTGCCCACCAAAGGGTAAGCAAGCAAGCAGAAGCAGTCGAATTTAAAAGTATAAGTTAACTTCGTCAGACGAGGCGCTAATTAACCAATTGGGCGATTGTAGCAGAAAGTGTAAGAACAGTGGCGGCTCGTGACTATTTCAAGTGAGGAGGCTAAAAGATTTTAAAGATTTTCAGTGATTTTGAGTAGATTTTACGAGTTTTTCTGGGATTTTGACCAACTTGTATACAAATTTTTACAGTGGCGGCTCGTCAGAGGAAGCTAAGCCTCTCTCAAAAACTTGAAAATTCAATCTCAGTTTTTTACTCCTCATTTCTAATTAAAATAATAATTCACAAATTACACAACAGAATTCCAATTTTCGATATTTCAATGTAATTTAGAAAAATCTGACAACATTATTTCAATCAATCCCGTGCCCTCACGACAAAAATCTGTGAATCTGGGATACTCAGTAATTCCGGCCCGAAGGGCCGGAGTCATATGCGAGCCCGAAGGGCCGGAGTAATACGAGCCCGAAGGGCCGGAGTCATATGCGAGCCCGAAGGGCCGGAGTCATACGAGCGCGAAGGGCTAGAGTTATACGCGAGCCCGAAGGGCCGGAGTTATACGCGGGCTCGAAGGGCTAAAGTTATTTTAATTACGGGGCACAGTCTATAATTCTATTGGTCAGTGGATAATTTGGGTGAATAATTTGGAGGCAATCAAAAATCGGGAATATTCAAATGTGATTTATAGTTGATATTCCGAGTTTTAGTTTTCTCCAATGTCAGAGCCGGTTCTAGCTCTTTGGCCGCCCTCGTGCAAGAGCTTGTTTTTGCCGCCCCTCATGAGAAACTTTTTGCTTCGGGGGAAGGGAATTTATCATAATATTCTATTTCTAGATTTGAAAAAAAAAAAACATATGGCAACACTGCTCATGATACAACAAACGTCAAAAAATTGAAATTTCAAACCTTGGGGTTTTTTGACAATCGATACAAAATGACGTCTTTTTGTTTCAAAGATTACAACCCGAAGGGCCGGAGTATTGAAATCAGTTGACAATGAACGGATTCGTTCGGATAAAACTTTTGTCATCAATATCGACAGATGTCACCTGTCAAATTTGACACATTGTTCGACTTTTTCCCCGCTCTATTATAAAAACTACGAAAATCAAACCCCGGTAAAAGGCAGTTTCGCGACGCCAATTATCGATTTGTGTAAAAAAAAATTGACAGCTGTCAACGTCATTATTTTGCGAATTTTGAGAAAAAAAGTGGTAGAGAACGTTCCCCGGACCCCAAAAACTTTAAATAAAATTCCAAAAAAAAAAACAACGAAAATGACATTCCAAAACCTACTTGATAAAACTAAAATTTTTCTCACTTACCCCGTTAAAACACTGGAAATTTTTGGTGGAAAATGAAGAAAACTCAAAGTCTTGTACTGTAAATCAGTTTTCTCGACTGAAAAAGCCCCGGAAAAGTGGAAATTCGAAGAAAAACTGAATAAAAATGTAAACATGTCAATTGAAAATGGCCGACAGCCACAAGCGATGTTGCCACATCAAAAGCAGTTTAAATGGGATTTTGCTAATTATGGCATTTAAAACTAGAAATTTTTACTAAAACATGAAAAAAACTTAAAGCCTCGTACTTTAAATCGGTTTTTCGACCACAAAAGCCCTGGAAAAGCGGACAAATCTAAAGAACAACCTCTAAAAATGACATTCCAAAGCGTACTTAATGAAATTTGAGTTTTTATCACTTACCCCATTGGAAAACTGGGAATTTATAGCACAAAATGTAGGGAAATTCAAAGCCTCGTATTTCTAATTGGTTTTCTTGACTGAAAACGGCCTGGAAAAGCGGAAAATTCGAGGAAAAAACTGGATAGAAATATGAACACGTCAATTAAAAATTTGCCGACTGTCAAATGACATTTATTACAGAACCTATTTGAAGTTGGGTACAAACGGTGTTGCCACATCAAAACTTTTAAAAAAAACCATTTTAAATGGGATTTTGTTATTTATGTCATTTTAAAACTGGACATTTTTGCTAGTAAATGAAGGAAAACTCAAAGCCTCGTATGTTAAATCGCCTTTTTCCATTGAAAAGCCCCGGAAAAGTGAAAAATTCGAGGAAAACTGGCAAAAAATTACAAGGCGTCACTTCAAAATGGCCAACTAAAAGCAACGTTGCCACATCTCATTTCGGAAAACAAAAATAACATTTTAAAAGGGTTTTTTGTTTAAAATTCAATTTAATAATTAATTAATAATGATTATAATAATTAAAATTCCCCAAATAAATCATAGGAAACTTGTTTTAATTTAATTTCAATGAAAATGACATTTAAAGGTTTCCTTATTGATTATAGTGAGTAAGACAAAGACAACGATAAAGTAGTATATGTTTGCGAAAACCACCGTTTTCTGAAAAAAATAAAAATCTCAGGAAAACCAACATTCCAAAGTCAACTTAATAAAACTAAAGTTTTTGAATATTCCCGACTCTTTGATCGGACGCTAAAAATCGCATTTTAAATAATCCTGGTTTTTAATTGGCTCTAAATTATCCGCTGAATATATAGACTGAGCCCCGTGATTCCGTGATTAAAATAACTCTAGCCCTTCGGGCTCACGTATAACTCCGGCCCTTCGGGCCGGATTCGCATATAACTCCGGCCCTTCGGGCTCGCATATAACTCCGGCCCTTCGGGCTCGCATATAACTCCGGCCCTTCGGGCCGGTATTACTGAGTATCCCAGATTCACAGATTTTTGTCATGAGGGCATGAGATTGATTGAAATAATTCTGTCAGATTTTTTAAAATTACATTGAAATATCGAAAATTGGAATTCTGTTGTGTAATTATTATTTTAATTAGAATAAAAAATTGAAATTGAACTTACCCAATTTTTTGGGGGAGGTTTAGCCTCCTCTGCCTCCTCTGACGAGCCGCCACTGTGTAAGAAATTTCAATTTCTCTGAAGATTTACCCGGATTTGGGAAACAGTTTGGACTATTACGATTACGATTACCACATTGGCAGGAGCAGGTATCCTATTTACCCACTTTTCCCCAAAAACAAGTCGATTTTTCTCTATGTTTTTATATTTTCTTTAGAATGTTCAAGAATTTGTAATGAATTTATGTTCCCAAGTTAATTTAATATCCCTTCCATAATTATGGCCTATTTACTTTCATTTGAGTTCAACAATTTCAGTGTTTATAGGGTTTTGAAGATACAAAAAGTAGTATTTTGGTTTTTTTTTTTATATTTGATAGCTCTTGGAGAGTGTTGTTTGGCGAGAATCTATTTAAATAAACAATGCCATTACCTAATGAAGATATACTGAATGCCGGAACTGCTGAAGGAGCAGGAGCTGTCAAGATGAGTCTCAAGGAAACTGAGGATATTAAGCGGTTAATTAGAAATAGAGGTACCATTAAATACAAGTTAACAATTTTAAAGAAGTTCGTTAATACAATTAAAACTTCTTTACCGCCGAATAAACCCAGTTTCATTGATGTCGATCTTAGGTACAAAAATGGCTCGGTTCTATTGCAAGAATTCGATCAAGTTGAGTCATTGATAGAGTCTTTATGCGAAGAAGATGAAATAGACATTCATCATCAGGAACGAGATGAGTTTCAAGAAAGGTTTTATAAAGTTCAAAGTTTTTTAGTTCAATATTTACAACAAGAATATAGGCCCCTAGCTGAGGCAAATCCTGTTAATGCATCGCAACAGGTAAATAATTCATCAACAAGCTTTTCATCTCAAAATGTAGATTCATTACAAAATGTTTTGTTGCCTAAACTTAAATTACCTACCTTTTCCGGTAATTTTGACGAATGGATTAACGTTTAAAGTAAATTTTATTTCAATTATTGCAGATAATACAAGTTTGTCAGAATGTCAAAAGTTCCAATTTTTAAAATCATCATTAGGAGGTTATGCTTCTAGGTTTGTTGATGGTCTTGACGGAGGTTGACAAACCATACAGCAGGGCGTGGCAGATACTTTGTGATAAATTCGATAAAAAACAATTTCTCTTGGATAGTCATTTTCAAAGTCTATTAAAACTTCCTCAAATAAATAAAGAAAACTTCTTTCACTGTAGTAAAATGTTAGATGAATTAACTAAGCATTTGGCAGCTATTGATGCCATGAAGCTGAGCATGCATAAACTTTTTGATTCCTGTATTATACATTTAATGTCAAATAAGTTAGACAAAACCACTTTGAGAGAGTGGAAAGAACTAGATTATGAGGATGAATTACCTACACTTGATGAATTATGGATTTCATAAAAAATAAGGTAGATCTATTACAATCATTTAATGTAAATAATTCTGGCTATAAACCCACTCCTCATGTAAATAATAATAATTATAAACATCATTCAAGAAATAAGTTCGATCAAAGCAATGTAAATTTCACATCCAGCTCAGCTTTATATACAGTTAAATGCAATTTTTGTGGAAGCAATCACACAATTTATAAATGTCAAGAATTTCTAAAACTAGCTATAAAGGATAGACTAGAAAATGTTAAGCGGCTCAATTTGTGCCGCAATTGTCTGCGAACAGGCCATGCCTTTGATAAATGTAATCTTCAACCATGTAAAACTTGTAAATCCCAAAATAAAATTATGAAACACAATTCTCTATTACATTTTGATATTCAGCAAAATTATATTCCAGATACAACTCAGAGCCAACCTGAAACCAATTTCAATGCGTTAGTGAGACCCGAGACACCCTCACAAACCCAAGTTATTTTATCCACAATTGTATGCAGAGTTCAAGATTTAAAGGAAACTTCCATAAATGCAGAGCTCTTTTAGACAGTGGTGCACAATCTAATTTGATTAGTGAATCATTTTGTAATAAACTCAACCTTCAATGTTCCCCTGCCAATTTATCCATTATAGGCATCACACAGGTGGTGTCTCAACTTAAAAAGAAATGTACAATTTCCGTGCACTCAAATTCTTCTAATTTTTAAATGCTCAATTTTGTGTTTTGTGACACCAATTATCACAAGTTAATATTCCGTTTCAATCAATTGACATTACAAATTGGAGTATTCCAAATCATGTTCAATTAGCCGATCCAGAATTTAATATTTGCAGAGAAGTTGACTTATTGATAGGTGCCAATATATTTTGGGAACTTATATTAGAAGGAAAAATACAATTAGGTAACAACCTTCCTACTCTCCAAAATACAAGATTTGGCTACATTGCCACAGGCAGTTATCCCATTTTACCCAATAATACAGTTTGCAATTTTACTAAAGTACATATACCTGAAGATGATCAACTAAAAAAGTTTTGGGAGCTTGAAGAAGTGTCCCTTCCCATCCCTCCATCTCATGACGATATTGAATGTGAAAAATTGTTCGAAAAGGATACATTTAGGAACGAACAAGGTCAATTTGTTGTAAAATTCCCCTTAAAATATCCTTCACCTATGTTGGGTGATTCAAAAGAAGTAGCTGCCAAAAGATTCTATCCCTTGAAAAGAAATTTATAAATTTGGAATTTAAGAAACTGTATTTTGACTTTATGGAAGAGTATGAGTTTTTGGGTCACATGACGAAACTGCCTATTCAAGAAAACAATTCTGATTCCTATTTTTACCCCATCATGGGGTTCTTAAACAAGATAGTATAACAACAAAATTGAGAACAGTATTTGATGGAAGTTGTTCTACCTCAACAGGGTGGTCGTTAAACGATTTGCAGTATGTTGGTCCAAAAGTGCAAAAATAACATAATAGACATTTTACTCAGATTTAGAACTTATACATATGTAGTGTCTGCCGATGTATCCAAGATGTATCGTTGCATCCTTATGCATCCAGATCACCGGCCACTGCAACAGATTTTATGGCGAGACGATTTCAATAAAGCTATTTCAACCTATCAACTTAATACTGTATCTTATGGTACTACCTCTGCTCCTTATCTAGCAATCAAATGCTAAAACGTTAGCAAGTGACAATTCTGTGCAGTTTCCTAAAGCAAGTGAGACTATTTTGAAAGATTTTTTATGTAGACGACCTGCTTACCGGCTCTAATGATATAAACAAATTAAACGTTATTTGTCACCAAATTTCCTCCATTTTGTCATCAGCACATTTTATTTTAAGGAAATGGGTATCTAATGATCAGGCAGCATTTCAAATTCCACTTTGAGTTTTGGAAAAAATGAGAGTTGCAAGACTTTGGGAATCCAATGGGTGCCCAATTCAGACAATTTAAAATATTCCATTAAGCAATTTTGTAATAACAAAGATTCAATTACCAAGAGGTACATTTTGTCCACAATTGCTCAGATTTACGACCCATTGGGTTTGTTAAGTCCTATCATTATCATTTCAAAAATAATCATTCAAAAATTGTGGTCTCTTCGTATTCCCTGGGACAGTTCGATTCCACCAGATCTAGAAAAGAACTTTATTCGATTTCAGAACAATTTGGATTTTCTCAATAATTTAAAAATATTTAGAAACACTATTCCAAAAGGATATAATTTGTTTGATGTTCATTGTTTTTGCGATGCATATGCAGCTTGTATCTATTTACGGTCTAAAACCGAAACAGGTGATTTTCAGGTTCATTTGCTTTGTGCTAAGAGTAAAGTTGCACCATTAAAGATTATCACTATTCCAAAACTGGAACTGTGTGCTAGCCTTCTGGGTGCTCAATTGACACAATTGGTTATGAATGCAATCCCAATTTCTGTGCCAGTAATTATGTGGACAGATTCTCAAGTGGCACTTAGCTGGATAAAAACAGAACCAAGTCGATTACAAGTATTCGTATCGAATAGAGTTGCCAAAATTCAATCTCTAACTGAGTTAAATAACTGGAAATATGTAAACACCAAAGATAATCCAGCAGATTTTGCTTCTAGAGGTGTGTCATCTGAACAATTAATTAATAACTCCTTGTGGTGGACTGGTCTTCAATTTCTCAGAGAAGGCATCGTCGATTGGCCTAATGAAAGTACTAATATACCCCTGTGTGAATTACCAGAAATAAAAAAGACATCCTCTATTTTGAAAACAACAGTTATTGAAAATTTCAATTTGTTCTCAAGGTTTTCAAGTTTTCACAAGCTTCAACGTATAACTGCTCTCTGTATTCGATTTTCTAACAATTTAAACCTCAAAAGACAAAATAAAACATTACAATGTGGCCCAATCACTATATCCGAACTCGATAATGCTCGAGCTATTTTGATTCGATTGGCCCAACATGAATGCTTTTTACCTGAAATTCAATTACTAAAGAAAACCTCTCCTTTAAATAAGAAACATAAACTGTCTTCCTTGACTCCATTCATAGACAACATGGAAATTATTCGTGTAGGAGGACGTTTAAAAAATACTTACCTACCATATGATATTAAACATCCAATTTTACTTGATGGAAATCATCCTCTCACTAAACTGATTTTCGAATTTAAGCATAAACAGTTATTACATCCTGGTCCCCAACATTTATTGGCATCTGTCAGACAATTTTATTGGGCCACTGGTGGTAGAAATTTGGCCAAGAAGGTGACCAAAAATTGCCTTACCTGTTTCAAATTTAAGCCCGAACCTGCTGTTTGTCCAATGTCGGCTCTGCCAGATAATCGTATTAAGCCTAACTTACCATTTCAGACGACTGGCCTGGATTATGCAGGCCCATTTTTCATCCTAAATAAGCCAGGCAGAGGTTCAAGGTTAATAAAATGTTATCTAGCAGTATTCGTTTGTTTTTGCACCAAGGCAATCCATTTAGAAATAGTTTCTAACTTAACCACAGAGAACTTTTTAGCATCATTAAGGCGATTTACCTCAAGAAGAGGTGTACCTTCGAGTATTTATTCTGACAACGGGACCACATTTGTGGGTGCGAACAATGAACTTAAAAACCTAGGATATTTTTTGCATAATAATTTGGACTCTATCACTGATTTAACCAGCCAAGATAAAATTAATTGGGTTTTTATACCACCATACACCCCTAATTTTGGAGGCTTATGGGAGGCAGCAGTAAAAAGCGCCAAGCACCATTTAAAAAGAGCTCTAATCAATCGAAATGTTACTTACGAAGAGTTCAATACTCTGGTCATTGAAGTGGAAGGCATATTAAATTCGAGGCCTCTTTTTTCCATGTCAAATGACCCTAACGATTTGACCCCACTTACCCCATCACATTTCCTTATTGGCAGACCCCTTAATTCTATTCCTGATTCCAACCTGCAAGAAAAATCCAACGGTCTAACCAGGTTGCAGCATGTACAGAAGTTATATCAAGAATTTTGGGTACAATTTTCGAAACAATACGTATCTCAACTCCATCAGCAGTATAAATGGAAGGAACTTCCCACCAAATTGACTGATGGTACCATGGTATTAATAAGGAACGACAAACAACCACCATATCTTTGGCCTATTGGTCGAGTTTTGAGTTTTTCTCCCAGCAAAGATGGTATTCCAAGGGTCGCAGAGGTTCTTACCAAGAATGGAAGAAGCTTCAGATCTGTTAGACATTTGTGTCCATTGCCATCGCAACATCAAACCAATAACTAAAGTGCAGTGCAAGTGCAAGTGCAAAAATCTATATTTTATTTTGTTTATTCTTCTATTCTTTCCTTTTAGAGTTAAGTACTTCCATTTGTTCTTTAACGCATATTATTGTATTTTTTTTTTTTTTTTTTTTGAAGGTTCCCTTCAAAGGGGGGAGTTATGTTAAAACTTATATTTTTTAGAATGTAATATTTGTATTTTTTGCTAATAATGGCAACACTGTATATCACTAGAAATCAAGAGGCAACTGTAATTTCAAGGTTAGTTATAGTGACTGTGGGTACTCTAGTTAGTTAGATAAATAAAATGGAGTCACAGCAATTTTCGGCTCTCTAGAAAATTCGTCTATTTATTTTGATTTACCCTTCAATTTTGTGGTCAATTCAGAAGAAAAAATTAAATTAGTTGAACCAGCAATATTTACAAAAACAATTACTCAAAAGAATTACGAACTTACTCCAAAATTATGTCAATTATTTAAAAATTACTAATTTTTGAAAAGTTACAAAAACTAACAAGGCAAATTGCGGGAATTACCAAAAATAACGGGAATTATAAAAATTTACGGAACTTGGTAAAATGACGGAAATAACGAAAAATTACAGGAATTATAAGAAATTATAAAAATTACGGGAATTAAGGAAAATACGAAAAACTACGAAAATTACAAAAATTACTGGTATTACAAAATATTACGGGTAAGAATTACGAAGTTATTTCAAAATGACGTGAATTACGGTAATTCTAAAAATAACGGAAATCACAAGTTTTTCAAATTACGAAAATTACAATAACTGGGAAAATTGAAAAAATTCCGAATTTTTTTGAAAATTAAAAAAGTTGAAAATTAAAAATACAAATAATTACTAGAAGTACGAAAACATCACGATGGAAAAAGCGCGAAAAATTGCGGGAATAACGAAAATTACCAAGTTTTCCAAAAATTGAAAAAAATAAGGGGAAATTAGAAAATAACAAGAATTATCTGAAAAATGACAGAAATTTAAAAAATTTCGAAAATTACCAAAAAAAAATAAGTAAATTACCAACTTTCGAAAATTTCAAAAACTAACGCAGTTTTTTTGAGAAATTACGGAAATTAAAAAATTACGAAAATAATGGAGATTACGAAAATTTCGAGTTTTTCGAAAATTGTAAAAACTAAGGGGGTATTAAGAAAATAATGAGAATTATCTGAGAAATGACAGGAATTATAAAATTTCGAAAATTCCTAAAATAAAATACGAAAATTACGAGACATATAATTTCAAAATTATGAAAATAACGGAGTTTTCTGAGAAATTACAGGAATTAAAAAATTACGGAAATCTGAAAACTACAGGAATTATGAAAAATACGAAAAAATCACGGCAATTAAAAAAACTGTGACAATTTTCAAAAAATTACGAATATAACAAGAATTACTTAAAGTTACGGGATTGACGAATTTTCCGAAAATTGCAAAAACTACGGGGGAATTATGAAATTAACGAGAATTTTTTGAGAAATGACGGGAAATTAAAAATTTTCGAAAATTCCAAGAAAAAAAAAATTACGGGAATTACCAATTTTTGACAATCACAACAAACCTGGAGGGAATTGTAAAAATAACGGAGTTTTTTAAGAAATTACGGGAATTACAAAATTACGAAAATTTGAGGAACTACAGGAATTATAAAAATTTAAAAAAATAAGAAAAAATTATGGGAATTGCGAAAAAATTACGATAATTTTTGGAAAGTTACGGAATTTATGAAAAAGTTACGAGAATTATGAAAATTACGAGTTTTCGGAGAATTGCAATAACTAAGAAGGAATTGTAGAAATAGGGAGAATTATCTGAGAAATTACGGAAATAATGAAAATGCACAAAAAAAAAAATCGAAAATAACGGGATTTAGGAATTTTTGAAAATAACAAAAACTTAGGAGAAATTATAAAATAAGTAAGTATGTAACTGAATATTTTGAGAAATTACGGAAATTAAAAAATTACGAAAATCTTTGAAACAACAGGAATTATTCAAAAATTACGGGAATTACAGGATAATTATTATGAATTTTGGAAAGTTACGAAAAATTAAGGAAATTACGAAAAAGTTATGGGAATTACGAAAATTACGCGTTTTGCGAAAATTGCAAAAATTAAGGAAAAATTATAAAAATAACGGAATTTATTTGAGAAATAACAGCTTTTAACAATTTTTTTTTCGCAATTTCATTTTCACTTTTCCGCAATTTCAGTCCAAACTCATTTTTTCGCAATTCCAGCAAATTTTTCCGCGAATTTTGTCTCACTTTTCCGTTATTTTTGCCTCATTTTTCAATAAGTATAATGAATTTTGGTCGGCCGATTAGATAGTCAGTCACTATATTGCAGCAAAAATTGCTGTTTAGTGTTGAATCTTTGTCTTAGATGGCGCCACGATCAAATTTCGACCGTTGTAATAAGTATAACCTCACTTTTCCGCGATTTTCGCCTCACATTTTCGCAATTTCAACCTAATTTTTCCATAATCTTTACTTTTGTTTTTCGTATTTATAACTTCATTTTTTCTAGATTATAACCTTACTTTTCCGCCATTTTTACTCAACTTTTCCGCAATTCCAACATTTCTAACCTCATTTTTCCGTAATGTTTATTTCTATTTTTCGTAATTCCAACGTCACTTTCCAGCGATTTTGACACTCACTTTTTCGCAATTTTTGAAAAGTTACGGAAATTACGGAAAATTGCAAGAATTACGAAAAATTATTGGAATTATAAAAATAAAGAGAATTACGAAAATTACAAAAATTATAGGAATTACGAAAATCACGAATTTTTGAAATTATAAAAATTATAAAACTTGGGGGGAATTTAAAAATAACGAAGTTTTTTAATAAATTAGAAGAATTAAAAATAGTTATAAAAAATTACGGGAGTTACGAAAAAATTATGATTTTTGAAGTTATGGGAAAATTACGAAAAAGTTACGGGGGAATTACGAAAACTATGAGTTTTTCGAAAATGCAAAAACTAAGGGAAAATTGACTTTTTTAAGCAAAATTCATTTTCTTACATTTTATTTTTTTTCTACAAAACTGGCAAAAGGATAATTGTGAAAATTTTCCAGAAAAAAAGAGGAAAGTGAGGATCTTATTAAAGCAAAATTTCAAAATTTTCTAGTGAAAAATCACTCCAGGAAAAATTCTGGAAAATTGACTTATTTAAGCAAAATTAAGGAAAACTCATCTTCTCATATTTCAATTTATTTCTGGAAAACTAATAAAGCAAAATTTGTGAAATTTTTCCAGGAGAAAAAGGAAAATGAGGAGCTTATTATACGAAAATTTCAAAATTTTTTAGTGAAAAATCACTCCAAGGAAAATTCTAGAAAATTGACTTTTTTAAGCAAAATCCATAATTTCACATTTCAATTTTTTTCTGGAAAATTAGCAAAGCAAAAATTGTGAAATTTTTCTAAAAGAAAAAGGAAGCTGAGGAACTCATTATAAGAAAATTTCAAGATTTTCTAGTAAAATATTCTGGAAAATTAACTTTTTCAAGTAAAATTAAGGAAAATTTATCCTTTTATATTTTAATTTTTTTCTGAAAAACTGACATAGGAAAAATTTCGAAAATTTTCCAGGAAAAAGAAGAAAGTGAGGAGCTCATTATAAAACAATTTCAAAATTTTCCAGTGAAAAATCACTCCAAGAGAAATTCTGGAAAACTGACTTTTAAGCAAAATTTATTCTTTTAATTTTAATTTTTCTTGGAAAATTGGCAGAAAGAAAATTCCAAAATTTTTCAGTAAAAAATCATTTCAGGAAAAATTATGAAAAATTGACTTTTTTAAGCAAAATTCATTTTCTTACATTTTATTTTTTTTCTATGTGGGAAAGCGTTATAGAACATTATTTGTTGTTTCCGACAATCTGACATTGAGCAAAAGTAAGTAAAAATTTGTTTGTATCCTTGTTTTGCTTGTGTGTTGAAATAGTATATTATGCAATGATCATGTAATGATAGCCATTAATACACGAGCATGTTGTAGGATACGAAACGAGCCGCAGGCGAGTTTCGTATATAACATGCGAGTGTATTAATGGCCATTACATGAGAGTTGCATACACTATTTTTTCTACTGCCATTTGATAAAACTTATGATATTTAGATCAGGGATGTTCCGAGAAAATTTGTAAATGTGCATTTGACAGTATAAAAAGCGGGCATATCTGACAAAAAATGTGCATTCCCCTAGTTTTGCTTTCCTAACTTGCCGGTTGCCAATGTATGTTTATTCTTACAACGTTGCCAATTCCGAATGCCAATATTTTGTATTTTCATTGTCGATTGTCGAGCAGGCTGGACTGGGCTGGGGCCGGCTGGGCAGTGGCGTACCAAGGATGATACACACCTATAGTATTGCTTATCGGCCTCGTTAGCAGTGATGTGCCTGTAGACAATGTCAGCGTAAACAATTGATTGTCTACGCGTAGACAATTCGAATTGTTTGCATGAGCATTTTCTACGCATTATCTACATGCGGCGTAAACAATAACTTATTTCAAAAAATTCGAAAAAAAATATCAAAAGTTATTATAATATCACTATCACTTCAATATTAGCATTCACTGATTATAAAATATCAGAAAAACCAATAATAAAATAAAAAAAATTTAAAAAAAGGAAAGTGTGAGGTTATAATTAAACGTCATTTATATTATTTTACATTGTTGACCGTTGTCTACATTGTCTACACGTAAAGTAGACAATGAAAGCTACGTGTAGACGTACATCCCTGCTCGTTAGTCGTTTTTGGTGGTGATCGCCGCCATATTGGTGTGTTAATGTCACCATTTCCGACGTCATAACTAAGTCGTCAGCTGCTTAAACAGCCTATGTCAAGGCGAGAAATAACATGCTGTTAACGTCACAACTGGTGATTTGGCTTGGGGTTCTACACAGTCCTTATCCTTATGAGGATGGCAGGCCATCCTGTAGTAGTAGTGTGTATCAATGTATCATCCCTGGTGGCGTACAGGTTAGTAGAGTGTACTGAGAGTAGAGTATGGGAGTATGTATAGAGTATAGTGTATATAGTTACACTCAATACAAATTTACTGAACTGAAACCCCAAATTCAGAATATTTTGTGCTCTATTTATTGACTAGAAAATAGTGGTAGATTAATACCTCATTCTCACTTGCGCGAAATTCGCTCTTTTCTGACATTACTTCGACAATTTGACGTTTGATATACGCATAAAACGACAAATTATCGAAGCAATGTCAAAAAAAGAGCGAATTTCGCGCAAAAAGAGTGAATTTGAAGGTTTCATTTTTTGTTGTAATTCTTCAAAATATACTATCAAAACATTTTCTGAGAAGGACGATGTGTTTTTGGTGTTTCCAATCCATAAATTGTCCATATAATTTTTGGCAAATTTTCTTGGACTTGTCCGGTAGTATATTATTACCTGCATTTGTCGCCTTCTCTGTAATTTCTGGAGGTGTTAGTGAAAATTCTTCGTTATCACTCAATATTTCCATAATAATGCCTTATCCCAAACATTAGGTAACTTTTAATAACAATTCGAAGTATTTTTTTTCATGAAATTATTGTTTTTCGCTAAATTACCATGGAAAAGCTATAAACAGAGTGCTGTCATCATTCAAAAAAAAATAATTCAAAATTTTGTGGCGTCATTGTTCCGCGAGTCCGTTGTGTTCAACCCTGGATGGCTCAACTATTGTGTACAACCCTGGCGGCCTGACGTGACGTGACAGAAGACAGCTGTCCCAGGTTGTTGTTTACTTCTAGTCAGCTTGTTGCCGCGCAATTATGATATCGTGTTGTTGTTGTTAACAAAATAAAGTATTTCGATTTATTTGTATGTTCAGTGCCCAGAATTAAACCGAGTTATTAGTAAAACAGTGTTTTCATTCGCTGGTGATATATCAAGCAAACACATAGCAGTAGTAGCTATAACTGGTGACCCCGACGTGATATATCTCCGCGTACCACTCGGCCTCTAACCTAAAAGACGTGTCTGACTACTAAAAAAATCAAGATGCAAAGCAATTTCGACTCCTCAGTAGATCCTGATCAGCAATTGGCTGCAAACAGCTCTTTTACCAACCAGCAACCAGACAGGAGTTCGTCAGTGAGTATTCCTATGCCTCAACCTTCTGGCCCTCACGGCAGTACAGCATTTGATCCCGCGGTGCATTTTAATCCAACAAATCACCCGGTGAGCTATCAGCAAGCATATGCCCAACCAGTAGTAAATTCGTTGCCAGCCCCCATGATGCTCAACCAGCAGCAGAGTTATGCCATTGACGCAGTTTACAACTGCAATCTGCCACCCTTTTAGCGTTCTCATCCAGACCTATGGTTCCTGCAGATTGAATCAGTCTTTCAAGCCCACCGTATACAGTCCGATAGCACCAAGTACTATCAATTGGTAAAATCACTGGACCCGGACACAATCACGGAAGTTGCAGACATCTTGAAGGCTCCACCACCTCAAGATAAGTACCAAAATCTCAAGTCTAACCTAATAAGTAGACTAACAGCCTCCGAAGACTCTCAGAGGCACAAACTGCTCACTGATCTAGAACTAGGTGACCGAAAACCCTCACAGTTGCTTCGTGAAATGCGAGCCCTTGCCGGCAATCGTGCTACAGAAGACGTGCTCCGCATACGATGGCTGGCCCTTCTGCCTGTCAGCATTCAGCACTTGCTGAAAATTTTCAAGGCCAATTCACTTAACGAACTAGCTGCTGCAGCTGATGAGCTCATGACAAACATCCCTGGTGGCAGTGTCATGGCCGTCAACCAGAGCTCTCGCCAGCATGGACATGGTTCTTCAGTAGCCTCCGAGCTGAACGAACTCAGACAAGCCATCACAGAACTAACCATTGCTCAGAAGGACCTCACTTCTGCCATCAGACAGAGTCTCACCTCTACCAGTCGACAACCACGTGAGCGTTCTGTCACTTCTGGAGAATGCCGATATCATCGAAAATTCGGTGCCCGGGCCCAAAAATGTGTCTCAGCTGCCACTAGCATCTTCACGCCAGGAAAACTAAATATGCTGTCGCCTGTTCAGGTGGTAAGCGACAGCAATGTCAACAGCACCTGCCTCCCATCTAAAGAAAGTCGCCTGCACGTCATAGACAAGGTCACTGGCATGAAGTTCCTTATCGACAGTGGTTCCGTTGTATCCTTGATTCCAAGAAGCTTCTTTCAACGAAAACTTCTGCCTGCTGACCTCATGCTATATGCAGCCAATGCAACAGTTATCAAAACGTATGGTCAACACTTTCTTAACCTCAATTTTGGACTCCGCAGATCCTTCAAGTGGGCATTTATCATTGCAGACGTCAAATCAGCAATCATAGGTGCCGACCTGCTTTCACATCATGGCCTCCTTCCTGATTTAAAGCACAAGCGCCTTCTGGACTCTCTCACCTCACTGTCTTCTCCTGCTGAAATGCATGAAACCGAACTTCATACTGTTTCCACTGTCAATAATGCAGAATATGCACCTCCTACACTCAGTCAACCCTATAGCAAGTTGCTGGAAGAGTTTATTGACATCACCCGTCCAAGGTCAGCCCCATCAGTGGACGCCCCTACAGGAACTTATCACCACATAGTCACCACTGGACCGCCAGTCAATGACCGTCCACGTCGGCTAAACTCAGAGAAACTAAAGATTGCTAAAGAGGATTTCGACCTCCTGTTGCATCATGCTGTTATCCGTCCCTCCAGCAGTCCATGGGCCAGTCCTCTACACATGGTCCAGAAAAAGCAAGGTGGATGGCGTTCCACAGGTGATTTTAGGAGGCTCAATTCCCAGACTGTGCCAGATCGGTACCCCATACCACTACCAGAAGACATCTTTCAGCGGCTGCATGGGAAAAGTGTCTTCACTGTCATTGACCTGGTTCGAGCTTACCACCAAATTCCTGTAGCACCAGAGGACATACCCAAAACAGCGATAACTACTCCTTTTGGGCTTTTTGAGTTTCTGGGTATGCCTCCAGGCCTGCGCAATGCCACTCAGACATTTCAACGTCATATGGACAACCTTCTCCGTGGTATTGACTTCGCAGCATGCTACATTGATGACTTGATAGTGTTCTCGGATTCCCATGAGGAACATCTGCAACATCTACGCGAAATCTTTAATGTACTGCGTGAGAACAAACTCACTATCAACCTCAGCAAGTGCCAAATCAACAAGTCAGAAGTTATGTACCTCGGCTACTCCATCAACAAGCTCGGATACAAACCACCTGATTCCAAGATCCAAGCCATCGCTTCTTACCCTAAGCCAGAGACCATCTCTGACCTTCGTAAGTTTTTGGGAATGCTCAATTATTACCGTCGCTGTATTCCAAAGGCCGCTGAACTTCAAGCCCCTCTCAATGCATTTATGAAGGGTGCCAAGAAAAAAGACAAACGGCCCATCCCTTGGACACCCAGCTCAGAGAAGGCCTACCAAGACTGTGTAGAAAGCATTGTCAAAGCGACTTGTACCAGCTTCATCTCACCCTTTGCAAATCTCGCACTCGTCACTGATGCCTCGGACTTCGCCATTGGAGCTGCACTTGAACAGCTGATCGACGACTGCTGGAAGCCCATAGGTTTTTTTTCCCGCAAGTTGAGTCCCACCGAAACGCGATACAGCACCTACGATCGCGAGCTGCTAGCGATTTTCGCTGCAATAAAGTTCTTTCGTCACCAGCTGGAAGGACGCCAGTTCATCATCAAAACTGATCATCGCCCACTGGTATACGCCTTTGCTCAGCGCGCTGAAAAAGCATCCCCCAGACAGCTCCATCAACTGGACTTTATTTCACAATTCAGCACAGAAATCGTCTATGTCAAGGGAGAACACAACGCCGTTGCTGACGCCCTGTCTCGTATTAACGCTATCTCCATGCCAACGTCACTGTCTCCTAAAGCCATCGAAGCCGCACAGCTTGAAGACCAAGATACGCCACAAGAATCATCGCTCAATCTGCAACAGCTTGTTATTGAAAACGCCAACGTCCTCTGTGATATCTCTTCAGATCGCATCAGACCCTACATTCCGACAAGTCTCCGACGCAAAGCTTTTGATGTTGTGCATGGTTTGGCACACCCCAGCGGCCGAGTCACTGCTCGAAGCCTCAAAGAAAAATTTGTTTGGCCTGGAATCAAGAAGGACGCCCTCCAGTGGTCCCGCCAATGCATTCAGTGTCAAAAATCCAAAATTCAACGACACAATCGTCTCGCACCACAGCACATCACCGTACCTGACAACAGATTCGAGCATATTCACCTAGACCTCATCATTTTACCACCAGTCAACAAATTTCGTTACTGCTTAACCATAATTGATCGATTTTCTAGATGGCCTGTTGCAGTACCCCTCCAGAACATGGAAGCTGACACCGTCTCGTCTGCTCTCTATGTCAATTGGATTTGCAACTATGGAACGCCACTATCCATCACAACTGACCAGGGCACGCAATTTGAATCTTCACTATTTTCGGCTCTTGCACGCCTTGTAGGAGCGCGGGTAATCCACACCACGCCCTATCACCCGCAATCCAATGGCATCGTAGAGCGCTTCCATAGGACTTTGAAGGCAGCCCTTATGTGTCAAGCACCCACAACCTGGACGGAAGTGCTTCCGACCGTTCTTCTGGGTCTGCGTACGTGCCTGAAAGAAGACCTGAATGCCTCACCAGCGGAGCTCCTTTATGGGACACCCCTGCGTATACCTGGTGAATTCTTCACCTCTGAGTCATCCCCAGCTGATCCCCAAGTCTTCCTCGAAAAATACCGGGACCACATCAGGAAAGTCCGCCCAACACCTACGGCTCACCATATCAAATCTCGCTGCTTCATCCTCAAGGACCTCGCAACTTGCAGTCATGTCTTCCGCCGAGTGGACTCTGTTCGTCGCCCGCTCGAACCGCCCTACACTGGCCCGCATGAAGTCGTCAAGAGAATAAATGACCGAGTGTACAGCATTCGAATCAATGGCGTTGAGAAGACTGTCTCTGTGGACGCCCTGAAGCCAGCCTACACCCTTAAACCCGATACCGTTTCATCCACCCTGGAGAATCACCCAGCGTCATCCTTCACCATGGACCGCCCTCTTCGCACTTACTCAAAAAAGAAGGTTTCGTTCCTCCCACAAGTGGCTTCGTCACTGGGAGGGGAGTAGATGTGGCGTCATTGTTCCGCGAGTCCGTTGTGTTCAACCCTGGATGGCTCAACTATTGTGTACAACCCTGGCGGCCTGACGTGACGTGACAGAAGACAGCTGTCCCAGGTTGTTGTTTACTTCTAGTCAGCTTGTTGCCGCGCAATTATGATATCGTGTTGTTGTTGTTAACAAAATAAAGTATTTCGATTTATTTGTATGTTCAGTGCCCAGAATTAAACCGAGTTATTAGTAAAACAGTGTTTTCATTCGCTGGTGATATATCAAGCAAACACATAGCAGTAGTAGCTATAATTTCTTAACTGGTGGCGCCATCTATTGACAATGTATAATAATGAAATAAGGTAAAATTCTTCCTTATCACTCATTATTTTCATAATAATTATTCTTTGTCCCAAACTTTAGGTAACTTTCAAACAATTCGAAGTCTTTTTTATAGTTATCAAAATAATTGTTTTACGCAAAATTACCGTTAAAAATGTTTAATATCTCAACTAGTGCTGCCATCTATCAACATTGTATAATATTAAAAATGAGTATTATAATGAAAATCTGTATCGTAATGAAGTTCATTATAATACAGATTTTAATCGTTTAATGGCGTATTATGAAATGTCAGTAGAAAAAAAAATATATATATACATAATTTGTTTACCTAAAAAGTTCCTGCAACCGCCAGCAGTAACGCCCCGGACCCATTCCCCTTCGAACACCGACATTTCCCATTTCTTCTTGTTGCCCTCCCTCAGCTCCTCGTCGCTGAGCGAGTCCGGATTCAAATTGCAAATCTCCACCCGACTAAAGTGCTTTTGGAAATCTTTAAACGACATCCAAAATTCGCCATCATTGTCAAACGTCAAGCCAAGTTCCTCCTTTTCCGAATCGGAAATGAAACGCCACTCGGCCGAGCCGTCGCCCCACGCTCCGTTCCACTCGGACTCGTTTCCCCACGGATTACGTAGTCGGAGTAGAGGAATTTTGCCTGAGACGTTGGGCGTTTGGATGTCGACGTATTGAACTCGGGTGATGCTGTATGCGTGCCCTCTTACAAGGCCTTCGGGCGTTTGGGCTTCGGTTATGTGAGGATCGGGCTCGATGCTGCACCCCATTAGGGAAGCTCTTTCGTAGGCTTTAAGCATTATTTGAAACAGGTTTGGCGGACTTGCGTCCATTTCGTACATTTCGGTTACGCCTCCGGTAAAGTCTTCCATTGCTTCGCAAGTGGAGCCTCCTTTTAGGGCTTCATAGGACCCGTGCAATCTGGAAAGATGTCAGTTTATATATTATATGCAGAGCTGTCAAAAATAACTTTTAAAAAGTATCTTGTTACAAGATAAATTACTTTTGGAAAAAGTATCTGAAGTAATACATTATTTAACTTAGAAGAGAATTTATTCAGTTATCCGAAAATATATAAATAAAATTTTTCCTAGAGTGATTTTTCACTGGAAAATTTTTGAAATTTTCCTTCTGCTAGTTTTCCAGAAAAAAAATTAAAATGTAAAAGGATGAATTTTCCTTAATTTTACTTGAAAAAGTCAATTTTCCAAGTGATTTCTCACTGGAAAATTTCGAAATTTTTAATGAGCTCCTTATTTTCTTCTTTCTCCTGGAAAAATTTCACAACTTTTGCTTTATTAGTTTTTCCTTAGTTTTTGCATTTTCGAAAAACTCATAATTTTCGTAATTCCCTCGTATTTAACTTTTTCGTAATTTTCCCATAACTTCAAAAATCATAATTTTTTCGTAATTCCCGTAATTTTTTGTACTTATTTTTAATTCTCTTAATTTTTTAAAAAACTTCGTTATTTCTAAATTCTCCCCAAGTTTTGTAATTTTCATAATTTCAAAAATTCGTGATTTTCGTAATTCCTATAATTTTTGTAATTTTGTAATTAATTCTCTTTATTTTTATAATTCCTGCAATTTTCCGTAACTTTTCAAAAATTGCAAAAAACTGAGTGTCAAAATCGCTGGAAAGTGACGTTGGAATTACAAAAAATAAAAGTAAAAATTACGGAAAAATGAGGTTGGAAATGTTGAAATTGCGAAAAAGTTGAGTAAAAATGGCGGAAAAGCAAGGTTATAATCGAGAAAAAATGAGGTTATAAATACGAAAAACAAAAGTAAAGATTATGGAAAAATCAGGTTGAAATTGCGAAAATGTGAAACGAAAATCACGGAAAAGTGAGGTTATACTTATTAAAAAATGAGGCAAGAATAACGGAAATTTGCGAAAAAGTGAGTTCGGACTTCGAAATTGCGGAAAAGTGAAGGTGAAATTGTGAAAAAAATTGTTAAAAGCCGTTATTTCTCAAATAAATTTCATTATTTTTATAATTTTTTCGTAGTTTTTGCAATTTTCACAAAACTCGTAATTTCCATAATTTTTTCGTAATTTCCTTAATTTTTCATAACTTTCCAAAATTCATCGTAATTTTTCTGTAATTCCCGTAATTTTTGAATAATTCCTGTTATTTCTCAGATTTTCGTAATTTTGAATTTCCGTAATTTCTCAAAATATTCAGTTACTTATTTTATAATTCACCCTAAGTTTTTGTAATTTTCAAAAATTCGTAATTCTCGTTATTTTCGTTTTTTTTTTTATGAATTTTCATTATTTCCGTAATTTCTCAGATAATTCTTCGTATTTCTATAATTCCTCCTTAGTTATTGCAATTCTCGAAAAACTCGTAATTTTCGTAATTCCCGTAACTTTTTCGTAAATTCCGTAACTTTCCAAAAATTATCGTAATTTTTTCGTAATTCCAGTGATTTTTTCTTATTTCTTTCAATTTTTATAATTCCTGTAGTTCCTTAAATTTTCGAAAATTTTTAAATTCCCGTCATTTCTCAAAAAATTCTCGTTAATTCCATAATTCCCCCTTAGTTTTTGCAATTTTCGGAAAATTCGTGAATCCTGTAACTTTTTGTAATTCTTGTTATTTTCGTAATTTTTTGAAAATTGTCACAATTTTTAAAATTCCTGTGATTTTTTCGTATTTTCCATAGTTTTTGAATAATTCCTGTAATTTTCAGATTTCCGTAATTTTTTAATTCCTGTAATTTTTCAGAAAACTCCGTTATTTTTATTATTCCAAAAACATGTAATTCTCGTAATTTTCGTATTTTATTTTAGGAATTTTCGAAATTTTGTAATTCCTGTCATTTTTTAGATAATTCTCGTTATTTTCATAATACCCCCTTAGTTTTTACAATTTTCGAAAAACTCGAAATTTTCGTAATTCCCATTATTTTCGTAATTTTTTAATTTCCGTAATTTCTCAAAAAAATTCCGTTAGTACGTACATGGCGCAGTACGGTAAACGCGAAGCGGCACGGCAGTGAAATATTTTACGTTTTAAAAAATGACACTTGAAAAAAAAAAAAAAAATTTATAGGTGTCATCGATCTGTTATTTGAAAAAAAAATTTTTTTGATAGGATTGGACCTGTCAAAAAATGACGTTTGAAAAAAAAAAATTTTTTTTATAACTTTGGACCTGTCAAAAAATAACATTTGAAAAAAAAAATAAAAATTATTATTATTGGACCTGTACAAAAAAAAATTACACTTGAAAAAAAAAAAAAAAAACTTCATATTATTGGACCTGTCAAAAAAAAATGACACTTGAAAAAAAAAAAAAAAAATTATAGGTGTCATCGGATCTATTATTTGAAAAAAAATTTTTTTTGATAGGATTGGACCTGTCAAAAAATGACGTTTGAAAAAAAAAAAATTTTTTTTATAACTTTGGACCTGTCAAAAAATAACATTTGAAAAAAAAAATAAAAATAATTATTATTGGACCTGTCAAAAAAAAATGACACTTGAAAAAAAAAAAAAAAAATTTATAGGTGTCATCGGATCTGTTATTTGAAAAACATTTTTTTTTGATAGGATTGGACCTGTCAAAAAATGACGTTTGAAAAAAAAAAAAATTTTTTTATAACTTTGGACCTGTCAAAAAATAACATTTGAAAAAAAAAATAAAAATAATTATTATTGGACCTATACAAAAAAAAATTACACTTGAAAAAAAAAAAAAAAAAAACTTCATATTATTGGACCTGTCAAAAAAAAATGACACTTGAAAAAAAAAAAAAAAAATTTATAGGTGTCATCGGATCTGTTATTTGAAAAAAAATTTTTTTTGATAGGATTGGACCTGTCAAAAAATGACGTTTGAAAAAAAAAAATTTTTTTTATAACTTTGGACCTGTCAAAAAATAACATTTGAAAAAAAAAATAAAAATAATTATTATTGGACCTATACAAAAAAAAATTACACTTGAAAAAAAAAAAAAAAAAAAAACTTCATATTATTGGACCTGTCAAAAAAAAATGACACTTGAAAAAAAAAAAAATAAATTTATAGGTGTCATCGGATCTGTTATTTGAAAAAAAAATTTTTTTGATAGGATTGGACCTGTCAAAAAATGACGTTTGAAAAAAAAAAATTTTTTTTTATAAGTTTGGACCTGTCAAAAAATAACATTTGAAAAAAAAAAATAAAATTATTATTATTGGACCTGTACAGGGTGTCCCATTGAAGATGGGAATTGGGGTTATCTGCTAAACTCGCAGAGATATATTTTTTTTGATTTCACATTCCCGGGTCAATTTTTTATGACAAATCGAATGCCGTAAAGCGCAGGTCTCTATCTTGTTTCGTTTCGGAGATACAGGGTGAAACTTGGAATGTTCACTTTTCGAGGGTAGTCATTATCTAGCGTATGAAAAAAGATATCAAAAAGGTGAAAATTGTATCTGACGCAGTTTTTTACGTAGATTTCATTGGCGTACTGGATTTTTTTTTTCCGAGATACCGTTTAAATAAAAATCTACCTCTATGAGTATAACAGATAGCCCCAATTCCCATCTTCAATGGGACACCCTGTACAAAAAAAAATTACACTTGAAAAAAAAAAAAAAAAACTTCATATTATTGGACCTGTCAAAAAAAAATGACACTTGAAAAAAAAAAAAAATTATAGGTGTCATTGGACCTGTCAAAAAAAAAAATTCATTTGAAATTTTTTTTTAATAGGATTGAACCTGTCAAAAAATGACGTTTGAAAAAAAAAATTTTTTTATAAGTTTGAACCAGTCAGAAAATGACATTAAAAAAAAAAAAAAATTCATATTAGACCTGTCAAAAAAAATTACATTTGAAAAAAAAATAAAAAATTTTAATATTATTGTACCTGTCAAAAAAAAATGACACTTGCAAAAAAAAATAAAATTTATAGGTGTCATTGGACTTGTCAAAAAAAAAAATTAATTTGAAAAAAAAAAAAAATTTTAATACTTGTCAAAAGATGACGTTTGAAAAAAAAATCTATAAATTTGGATTTGTCAAAAAATGACATTTGAAAAAAAAATTAAAATTTTGTTCATATTATTGGACATGTCAAAAAAAAAATGACACACTTGAAAAAAAATAAATAAATATAGGTGTCATTGGAGCTGTCAAAAAATGACGTTTAAAAAAAAAAATTATTTTAAATAAGTTTGGACCTGTCAAAAAATGACGTTTGAAAAAAAAATATTTTTTTATAGGATTGGACTTGTCAAAAAATGACGTTTGAAAAAAAAAAAAATTTTTTTTTAAAGTTTGAACCTGTCAAAAAATGACATTAAAAAAAATAAAATTCATATTATTGTAAGTACCTGTCAAAAAAAAATGACACTTGCAAAAAAAAAAAATAATAATTTATAGGTATCATTGGACCTGTATTTTTTTTATAGGATTGGACATTGGACCTGTCAAAAAATAACGTTGAAAAAAAAAAAAAATTATAACTTTGGACCTGTCAAAAAATGACATTTGAAAAAAAAAAAAAAATCATATTATTGGACTTGTCAAAAAAAAATGACACTTGAAAAAAAAATAAAAAAATTAGGAGTCATTGAACCTGTCAAAAAAAAATTCATTTGAAATTTTTTTTTTTTATAGGATTGGACCTGTCAAAAAATGACGTTTAAAAAAAAAATTTTTTTATAACTTTGGACCTGTCAAAAAAAAAATTAATTTGAAAAAATTTTTTTTTAATACTTGTCAAAAAATGACGTTTGAAAAAAAAATCTATAAATTTGGATTTGTCAAAAAATGATATTTGAAAAAAAAATTAAAATTTTGTTCATATTATTGGACATGTCAAAAAAAAAAATGACACTTGAAAAAAAATAAATAAATATAGGTGTCATTGGAGCTGTCAAAAAATGACGTTTAAAAAAAAAAAATTTTTAAAATAAGTTTGGACCTGTCAAAAAATTACGTTTGAAAAAAAAAAATTTTTTTTTATAAGTTTGGACCTGTCAAAAAATAACATTTGAAAAAAAATTCATTTGAAAAAAAAATATTTTTTTATAGGATTGGACTTGTCAAAAAATGACGTTTGAAAAAAAAAAAAATTTTTTTTTTAAAGTTTGAACCTGTCAAAAAATTACATTAAAAAAAATAAAATTCATATTATTGTAGGTACCTGTCAAAAAAAAATGACACTTGCAAAAAAAAAAAATAATAATTTATAGGTATCATTGGACCTGTATTTTTTTTATAGGATTGGACCTGTCAAAAAATAACGTTGAAAAAAAAAATTATAACTTTGGACCTGTCAAAAAATGACATTTGAAAAAAAAAAAAAAAATCATATTATTGGACTTGTGACTTGTCAAAAAAAAATGACACTTGAAAAAAAAATAAAAAAATTAGGAGTCATTGAACCTGTCAAAAAAAAAATTCATTTGAAATTTTTTTTTTATAGGATTGGACCTGTCAAAAAATGACGTTTAAAAAAAAAAATTTTTATAACTTTGGACCTGTGAAAAGATGAAATTTGAAAAAAAAAAAAAATATTTCATATTATTGGACCTGTCAAAAAAAAATGACACTTGAAAAAAAATAATAATAATAATTTATAGGTGTCATCCGACTTGTAATTTGAAAAAAATTTTTTTTTTATAAGATTGGACCTGTCAAAAAATGACGTTTGAAAAAAAAAAATTTTTTTTTATAACTTTGGACCTGTGAAAAAATGACATTTGAAAAAAAAAAAAAACTTTTTCATATTATTGCACCTGTCAAAAAAAAAATGACACTTGAAAAAAAAAAATAATAATTTATAGGTGTCATCGAACCTGTAATTTGAAAAAAAATATTTTTTTTATAAGATTGGACCTGTCAAAAAATGACGTTTGAAAAAAAAAAAATTATAACTTTGGACCTGTCAAAAAATGACACTTGAAAAAAAAAATAAAAATTATAGGTGTCATTGGACCTGTCAAAAAAAAAAAATATTCATTTGAAATTTATTTATAGGTTTGGACCTGTCGAGAAATGACGTTTGAAAAATTTTATTTTTTTATAAGTTTGGACCTGTCAAAAAATGACATTTAAAAAAAAAAAAAACATATTATTGGACTATCAGACCTTTAATTTGAAAAAAAATTTTTTTTTATAAGATTGGACCTGTCAAAAAATAACGTTTGAAAAAAAAAAAATTTTTGTTCATATTATTGGACATATCAAAAAAAAATGACTCACTTGAAAAAAATAAAAATAAATATAGGTGTGATTGGACCTTGGTCAAAAAAAAATATGTACATTTGAAAAAAAAAATTCTTTTAGGATTGGACCTGTCAAAAAATTACGTTTGAAAAAAAAAAAATTTATAAGTTTGAACCTGTCAGAAAATGACATTTAAAAAAAAAAAAAATTCATATTAGACCTGTCAAAAAAAATGACTTTTGAAAAAAAATTAAAAAATTTCATAATATTGTACCTGTCAAAAAAAAATGACACTTGCAAAAAAAAATAAAATTTATAGGTGTCATTGGACCTGTCAAAAAAAAAAATTTATTTGAAAAAAATTTTTTTTTTAATACTTGTCAAAAAATGACGTTTGAAAAAAAAATCTATAAATTTGGATTTGTCAAAAAATGACATTTGAAAAAAAAATTAAAATTTTGTTCATATTATTGGACATGTCAAAAAAAAAAATGACACACTTGAAAAAAAATAAATATAGGTGTCATTGGAGCTGTCAAAAAAAAAATACATTTGAAAAAAAAAAAAAAATTATAGGATTGGACCTGTCAAAAAATGACGTTTGAAAAAAAAATATTTTTTTTTAAATAAGTTTGGACCTGTCAAAAAATTACGTTTGAAAAAAAAATATTTTTTTTTATAAGTTTGGACCTGTCAAAAAATGACATTTGAAAAAAAATTCATTTGAAAAAAAAATATTTTTTTATAGGATTGGACTTGTCAAAAAATGACGTTTGAAAAAAAAAAAAATTTTTTTTTAAAGTTTGAACCTGTCAAAAAATGACATTAAAAAAAATAAAATTCATATTATTGTAAAAAAAAAATGACACTTGCAAAAAAAAAATAATAATTTATAGGTATCATTGGACCTGTATTTTTTTATAGGATTGGACCTGTCAAAAAATAACGTTGAAAAAAAAAAAAAATTATAACTTTGGACCTGTCAAAAAATGACATTTGAAAAAAAAAAAAAAAACATATTATTGGACTTGTCAAAAAAAAATGACACTTGAAAAAAAAAAAAAAAAATTAGGAGTCATAGAACCTGTCAAAAAAAAATTCATTTGAAATTTTTTTTTTTTATAGGATTGGACCTGTCAAAAAATGACGTTTAAAAAAAAAATTTTTTTATAACTTTGGACCTGTCAAAAAAAAAATTAATTTGAAAAAAAAATTTTTTAATACTTGTCAAAAAATGACGTTTGAAAAAAAAATCTATAAATTTGGATTTGTCAAAAAATGATATTTGAAAAAAAAATTAAAATTTTGTTCATATTATTGGACATGTCAAAAAAAAAAATGACACTTGAAAAAAAATAAATAAATATAGGTGTCATTGGAGCTGTCAAAAAATGACGTTTAAAAAAAAAAAAATTTTTAAAATAAGTTTGGACCTGTCAAAAAATTACGTTTGAAAAAAAAAAATTTTTTTTTATAACTTTGGACCTGTCAAAAAATAACATTTGAAAAAAAATTCATTTGAAAAAAAAATATTTTTTTATAGGATTGGACTTGTCAAAAAATGACGTTTGAAAAAAAAAAAAATTTTTTTTTTAAAGTTTGAACCTGTCAAAAAATGACATTAAAAAAAATAAAATTCATATTATTGTAGGTACCTGTCAAAAAAAAATGACACTTGCAAAAAAAAAAAATAATAATTTATAGGTATCATTGGACCTGTATTTTTTTTATAGGATTGGACCTGTCAAAAAATAACGTTGAAAAAAAAAAAAAAAAAATCATATTATTGGACTTGTCAAAAAAAAATGACACTTGAAAAAAAAATAAAAAAATTAGGAGTCATTGAACCTGTCAAAAAAAAAATTCATTTGAAATTTTTTTTTTTTATAGGATTGGACCTGTCAAAAAATGACGTTTAAAAAAAAAAAATTTTATAACTTTTGACCTGTGAAAAGATGAAATTTGAAAAAAAAATAAAAAATTTTCATATTATTGGACCTGTCAAAAAAAAATGACACTTGAAAAAAAAATAATAATAATAATTTATAGGTGTCATCCGACTTGTAATTTGAAAAAGAATTTTTTTTTATAAGATTGGACCTGTCAAAAAATGACGTTTGAAAAAAAAAAAATTTTTTATAACTTTGGAGGGACCTGTGAAAAAATGACATTTGAAAAAAAAAAAAAACTTTTTCATATTATTGCACCTGTCAAAAAAAAAATGACACTTGAAAAAAAAAATAAAAATTATAGGTGTCATTGGACCTGTCAAAAAAAAAAAATATTCATTTGAAATTTATTTATTTTTTTATAGGTTTGGACCTGTCGAGAAATGACGTTTGAAAAATTTTATTTTTTTATAAGTTTGGACCTGTCAAAAAATGACATTTAAAAAAAAAAAACATATTATTGGACTATCAGACCTTTAATTTGAAAAAAAAATTTTTTTTATAAGATTGGACCTGTCAAAAAATAACGTTTGAAAAAAAAAAAATTTGTTCATATTATTGTAGGTACCTGTCAAAAAAAAATGACACTTGCAAAAAAAAAAATAATAATTTATAGGTATCATTGGACCTGTATTTTTTTTATAGGATTGGACCTGTCAAAAAATAACGTTGAAAAAAAAAAAAAAAAATCATATTATTGGACTTGTCAAAAAAAAATGACACTTGAAAAAAAAATAAAAAAATTAGGAGTCCTTGAATCTGTCAAAAAAAAATTAATTTGAATTTTTTTTTTTTTATAGTATTGGACCTGTCAAAAAATGACGTTTAAAAAAAAAAAATTTTTATAACTTTGGACCTGTCAAAAAAAAAATTAATTTGAAAAAATTTTTTTTTAATACTTGTCAAAAAATGACGTTTGAAAAAAAAAAATTTTTTTTTATAAGTTTGGACCTGTCAAAAAATAATATTTGAAAAAAGATTCATTTGAAAAAAAAATATTTTTTTATAGGATTGGACTTGTCAAAAAATGACGTTTGAAAAAAAAAAAAATTTTTTTTTCAAAGTTTGAACCTGTCAAAAAATGACATTAAAAAAAATAAAATTCATATTATTGTAGGTACCTGTCAAAAAAAAATGACACTTGCAAAAAAAAAAATAATAATTTATAGGTATCATTGGACCTGTATTTTTTTTATAGGATTGGACCTGTCAAAAAATAACGTTGAAAAAAAAAAAAAAAAATCATATTATTGGACTTGTCAAAAAAAAATGACACTTGAAAAAAAAAATAAAAAAATTAGGAGTCATTGAACCTGTCAAAAAAAAAAATCATTTGAAATTTTTTTTTTTTATAGGATTGGACCTGTCAAAAAATGACGTTTAAAAAAAAAAAAATTTTATAACTTTGGACCTGTGAAAAGATGAAATTTGAAAAAAAAATAAAAAATTTTCATATTATTGGACCTGTCAAAAAAAAAAGACACTTGAAAAAAAAATAATAATAATAATTTATAGGTGTCATCCGACTTGTAATTTGAAAAAGAATTTTTTTTTATAAGATTGGACCTGTCAAAAAATGACGTTTGAAAAAAAAAAATTTTTTTATAACTTTGGACCTGTGAAAAAATGACATTTGAAAAAAAAAAAAAACTTTTTCATATTATTCGACCTGTCAAAAAAAAAATGACACTTGAAAAAAAAAAATAATAATTTATAGGTGTCATCGGACCTGTAATTTGAAAAAAAATATTTTTTTTATAAGATTGGACCTGTCAAAAAATGACGTTTGAAAAAAAAAATGTATAACTTTGGACCTGTCAAAAAATGACACTTGAAAAAAAAAATAAAAATTATAGGTGTCATTGGACCTGTCAAAAAAAAAAAATATTCATTTGAAATTTAATTATTTTTTTATAGGTTTGGACCTGTCGAGAAATGACGTTTGAAAAATTTTATTTTTTTTATAAGTTTGAACCTGTCAAAAAATGACATTTAAAAAAAAAAAAAACATATTATTGGACTGTCATCAGACCTTTAATTTGAAAAAAATTTTTTTTTTATAAGATTGGACCTGTCAAAAAATGACGTTTGAAAAAAAAAAAATCTATAAATTTGGACCTGTCAAAAAATGACATTTGAAAAAAAAAAATTTTTGTTCATATTATTGGACATATCAAAAAAAAATGACTCACTTGAAAAAAATAAAAATAAATATAGGTGTGATTGGACCTTGGTCAAAAAAAAATATATACATTTGAAAAAAAAAATTTCTTTTAAGATTGGACCTGTCAAAAAATGACGTTTGAAAAGAATATATATTTTTTTTAATAAGTTTGGACCTGTCAAAAAATGACATTTGAAAAAAGAATAAAAATTTTTTTTCATATTATCTGGGTCGGGATACTCAGTAATACTGGTTTGAAGGGCCAGAGTTATATGCGAGCCCGAAAAGCCGGAGTTATATACGAGCCAAAAGGGCTAGAGTTATTTCAATCACGGGGCTCAGTTTATAATTCTATTGGTCAGCGGATAATTTAGAGCCAATCAAAAACCGGGAATATTTAAAATGCAATTTTTAGCGCCCAATTGAAAAGCCGGGAATATTCAAAAACTTTAGTTCTATCAAATTGGCTTTGGAATGTTGGTTTTCTTAAGATTTTTACTTTTTTCAGAAAACGGTGGTTTTTGCAAACATATACTGCTTTATCGTTGTCTTTGTCTTACTCACTATAATCAATAAGGAAACCTTGTAATGTCATTTTCATTGAAATTAAACTAAAAATAAGTTTCCTATGATTTATTTGGGGAATTTTAATTATTATAATCATTATTAATTAATTATTAAATTGAATTTTAAACAAAAAACCCTTTTAAAATGTTATTTTTGTTTTCCGAAATGAGATGTGGCAACGTTGCTTTTGGTTGGCCATTTTGAAGGAACGCCTTGTGATTTTTTGCCAGTTTTTCCTCGAATTTTTCACTTTTCCGGGGCTTTTCAATGGAAAAAGGCGATTTAACATACGAGGCTTCGAGTTTTCTTCATCTTCTAGCAAAAATGTCCAGTTTTAAAATGACATAAATAACAAAATCCCATTTAAAATGTTTTTTTTTTAAGTTTTGATGTGGCAACACCGTTTGTACCAACTTCAAATAGGTTTTGTAATAAATGTCATTTGCCAGTTTTGACAGTCGGCAATTTTTAATTGACGTATTTACATTTCTATCCAGTTTTTTCTCCAATTTTTTCGCTTTTCCAGGCCGTTTTCAGTCAAGAAAACCGATTTCAAATACGAGGCTTTGAATTTCCTACATTTTGTGCTAAAAATTCTCAGTTTTCCAATGGGGTAAGTGACAAAAACTCAAATTTCATTAAGTAGGCTTTGGAATGTAATTTTTAGAAGTTTTTCTTTGGATTTGTCCGATTTTTCAGGGCTTTTCTGGTCAGAAAAACCGATTTAAAGTACGAGGCTTTAAGTTTTATTAATTTTTTAGTAAAAATTTCTAGTTTTAAATGCCATAATTAGCAAAATCCCATTTAAAATGCTTTTGATGTGGCAACATCGCTTGTGGCTGGCGGCCATTTTCAATTGACGTGTTTACATTTTTATTCAGTTTTTCTTCGAATTTCCACTTTTCCGGGGCTTTTTCAGTCGGAAAAACTAATTTAAAGTACGAGACTTTGAGTTTTCTTCATTTTCCACCAAAAATTTCCAGTGTTTTAACGGGGTAAGTGAGAAAAATTTGAGTTTTATCAAGTAGGTTTTGGAATGTTATTTTCGTTGATTTTTTTTTTGGAATTTTTATTGAAAGTTTATGGGGTCCGGGAGACGTTTTCTACCACTTTTTTTTCTCAAAATTCGCAAAATATGACGTTGACAGCTGTCAATTTTTTTTTGACACAAATCAATAGTTGGCGTTGCGGAACTGCTTTGTACCGGGGTTTGATTACCGTAATTTTTTATAGTAGAGCGGTGAAAAAGTTGAACATGTGTCAAATTTGACAGGTGACAATATTGCCAAAATGTCGTGCGACAAAAGTTTTATTCGAACGAACCCCGAATAGGCAAATGATGACATAAGTACAAACCCCATCATATCATAAGACACCCCTTAAATTTGAAGCCTATAGTTGCGCTTATGACTAAGATACTTTTTTCTGACAGCTATGTACTATAGATTAAAAGTATGCTGCTTACTTTGCATATGCTTTCTCTAGTAAGGCACTCCAAAACTCATTATCCTCGGTCGAATGTAGGAAAATCAATTGGCCGTTGTAAGTGGGCAACCTGTCGTCTATAACTACGTCCACCCATCTGCCATATTGCCAAAATCTAAAATGGAAAATTCCAGCGTACTTGTCGTCAAATTCTTGATCGTCTGGTACAATTTGTAAAAAGAGTCGATTGTACAAGGTCAAATTAGCCGCAGCGGCTAACAGCCAACAATCCCCTAATTCGCCTTGTTGCACGTCAAATCTCGAATATCCTTCAACGAAAAATTGAGGATTATCGCAAATTTCCTATAAAAAAAAAATACATTGAATCAAAAAGCTTTAAACAAAATACATTGGTACTTACGTGTGGCCTTTTCCACTCGTAGTACCGGTCGGGTCTTTGACTGAAAAACAAGGAGCGGTCGTCAGCAGGGAATTCCGGATCCTCAAACATGGTACCGTTTTCCAAATTTTGATCTCGCAAGGTGTAGAAATCTTGCGGTTCCCCTTTGGATTTAAAGCCGGAACCTTTTTCGCCAAACTAAAACAATTTTTTAATTAATTGTTTTATTTATAACGGTGTGGTACCTTAAAAGTTTTAACATTATTATTATTGATTAAGGTGGTACCGCGTTTGCTAAATGTAATAGTAATGCGCTTAGGATGTGTTAATGATGGTACCACCATATTTGAACGTTTTTTGGTTTGGGATTTCAATATTATTAATTCTTTTGCTATTGAGGACATTTTAAACACTGAAAAGGCTCGTTATTATCGGCATACATACACGATAGAATTAATTAGTTAATGAAAAGGGGTGAAACTGTCCCTAAGGGCAACAAATTTATGCGAATGTATAATTTTTACCAAATAGATCTTCCACTTTCCGAAATTTATGTGACCATATGACAACATTGAAGCGGTATACAAGGGGCTGGAAGCGGTCTCTCCTACAATTTCCCCCTTTTTGCATTTTTGCCGCAACACCAAAATGGGGTGCCGTTTGGGGACGACCGCTTTACTTTTAGGCTCGTCTATTTTCCGATAATTCTTCGGACATTTGACTGCAACTTCACGCAATAGGCCAGCGAATTGCTGTTGCGGCTTGGAACATTTGCAGTCTACATCCTTATGGGGTTTCTTTGGAGAATTTTGTACTTTAAAATAAACGGGTTTTTTTTTGGGCATTTGGGTTTGACGTATTGTTATTATGTCAAAATTTGCAGTGGAAAAATCAGGGGCGTGACATAATAAAATTTCAAATTTTTCAAATGAAAAATAACTAACTCCATTGAAAATTAATGAAAATCAACTAAATTAGGCAAAAATGCACCATCTAACATTTTATCAGCGTTTTTTTTCTTAGAAAATTTTTTTCCAGCGTGAATTTTCTTAGATTATTTTTTTTAGCATTTTTTTTCCTTTTAAAATAATTTTTTTTTCGACGTTCTTTTTCTTAGGAAATTTTTTCCAGCGTTTTTTTTCCGGCGTTTTTTTTCTTAGAAATTTTTTTCTGCCATTAATTTTCTTCGATTATTTTTTTTCCCTTTTACAATTTTTTTTTTCAGCGTTCTTTTTCTTAGAAAATTTTTTTCCGGCGTTTTTTTTCTTAAAAAAAATTTCTCCGGCGTTAATTTTCTTAGATAATTTTTTTTTTTACATTTTTTTTCTTTTAAAATTATTTTTTTCAGTGTTTTTTTTCTTAAAAAATTTTTTTCCAACGTTTTTTTTCTTAGAAATTTTTTTTCTGCCGTTAATTATTTTTAATTATTTTTTTTTATATTTTTTTCCCTTTTACAATTATTTTTTTAGCGTTATTTTTCTTAGAAAATTTGTTTCCAGCATTTTTTTCTTAAAAAAATTTTTCTGCCGTTAATTTTCTTAGATTATTTTTTTAAATATTTTTTTCCCTTTTACAATTATTTTTTTTCAGCGTTCTTTTAGAAATTTTTTCTCCGGCGTTTTTTTTCTTAGAAAAATATTTTCCGGCGTTTTTTTTCTTAGAAAATTTTTTTCCGACGTTTTTTTTCTTAGAAAAATTTTTTCTGCCGTTAATTTTCTTAGATTATTTTTTTTATGTATTTTTTTCCCTTTTACAATTATTTTTTTTCAGCGTTCTTTTTCTTAGAAAATTTTTTTCCGGCGTTTTTTTTCATAAAATAGCTATTTACCTAACAAGCGCGGAAAATTAATTTTTCCGCAAGTGTTAGGTACAATATTTTTCCTACAGGCGTAAAAATGTAAAATTTTTCTTTTTTTTTTTGACAGATCAGTGCGGTAAAATTTTTTCCGCACTGACAGCCGTGCGGAAAAACTTTTTCCGCACTGATATGCGTGCGGTAAAAGTTTTACCGCACCGTGCGGGAAATCTCATTTTCCGCACGCATATCAGTGCGGAAAATCGATTTTTCCGCACGGCTGTAGGAAAAATATTTTTCCGACGTTAATTTTCTTAGATTATTTTTTTTAAATAATTTTTTCCTTTCTACAATTATTTTTCTCCGGCGTTTTTTTTCTTAGAAAATTTTTTTCTGCCGTTAATTTTCTTAGATTATTTTTTTATATATATTTTTTTCCCTTCTACAATTATTTTTTTTCAGCGTTCTTTTTCTTAGAAATTTTTTTTCCACCGTTTTTTTTCTGAAAATTTTTTTTTTCTTTCTACAATTATTTTTTTCCGGCGTTTTTTTTCTCAGAAAAATTTTTTCCGGCGTGAATTTTCTTAGATTATTTTTTTTTAGCATTTTTTTCCCTTTTAAAATTATTTTTTTCCGACGTTCTTTTTCTTAGGAAATTTTTTTCCAGGGTTTTTTTCTGAGAAAATTTTTTCCGGCGTTTTTTTTCTTAGAAAAATTTTTTCTGCCGTTAATTTTCTTGGATTTTTTTTTTTATATATTTTTTTCCCTTTTACAATTATTTTTTTTCAGCGTTTTTTTTCTTAAAAAAAATTTTTCCGGCGTTAATTTTCTTAAATCATTTTTTTTAAATAATTTTTTCCTTTCTACAATTATTTTTTTCCGACGTTTTTTTTCTTAGAAAATTTTTTTCCGCCGTTTTTTTTCTTAGAATTTTTTTTTCCGGCGTTAATTTTCTTGGATTATTTTTTTATATATATTTTTTCCTTTTTATAATTATTTTTTTTCAGCGTTCTTTTTCTTAGAAAATTTTTTTCCAGCGTTTTTATTTTTAAAAAATTTTTTTCCGGCGTTAATATTCTTGGATTGTTTTTTTTAAATAATTTTTTCCTTTCGACAATTATTTTTTTCCGACGTTTTTTTTCTTAGAAAAATTTTTTCCGGTGTAAATTTTTTTAGACTATTTTTTTTTAACATTTTTTTCCCTTTTACAATTATTTTTTTTCAGCGTTCTTAATCTTAGAAACTTTTTTTCCGGCGTTTTTTTTCTTAGAATATTTTTTTCCGCCAGTTTTTTTCTTAGAAAAATTTTTTCCAGCGTGAATTTTTTTAGATTATTTTTTTTATATATTTTGTTCCTTTTTACAATTATTTTTTGTCAGCGTTCTTTTTTCCGGCGTGAATTTTCTTAGATTATTTTTTTTTCGCATTTTTTTCCCTTTTAAAATTATTTTTTTTCGACGTTCTTTTTCTTAGGAAATTTTTTTCCAGCGTTTTTTTCTCAGAAAATTTTTTTACGGCGTTTTTTTTCTTAGAATTTTTTTTCTGCCGTTAATTTGCTTGGATTTTTTTTTTATATATTTTTTTCCCTTTTACAATTATTTTTTTTCAGCGTTTTTTTTCTTAAAAAAAATTTTTCCGGCGTTAATTTTCTTAAATAATTTTTTTTAAATAATTTTTTCCTTTCTACAATTATTTTTTTCCGGCGTTTTTTTTCTTAGAAAATTTTTTTCCGGCGTTTTTTTTCTTAGAAATTTTTTTTTTGCCGTTAATTTTCTGAGATAATTTTTTTTTATATATTTTTTTCCTTTTTACAATTATTTTTTTTCAGCGTTCTTTTTCTTAGAAAATTTTTTTCCGGCGTTTTTTTTCTTAGAATTTTTTTTTCCGGCGTTAATTTTCTTAGATTATTTTTTTATATATATTTTTTCTTTTTCCTTTTTACAATTATTTTTTTTCAGCGTTCTTTTTCTTAGAAAATTTTTTTCCAGCGTTTTTATTCTTAAAAAAATTTTTTCCGGCGTTAATTTTCTTGGATAATTTTTTTTAAATAATTTTTTCCTTTCGACAATTATTTTTTTCCGGCGTTTTTTTTCTTAGAAAAATTTTTTCTGGTGTGAATTTTTTTAGATTAATTTTTTTTAACATTTTTTTTCCTTTTACAATTATTTTTTTTCAGCGTTCTTAATCTTAGAAACCTTTTTTCTGGCGTTTTTTTTCTAAGAAAATTTTTTTCCGCCGTTTTTTTTCTTAGAAAAATTTTTTCCAGCGTGAATTTTTTTAGATTATTTTTTTTATATATTTTGTTCCTTTTTACAATTATTTTTTGTCAGCGTTCTTTTTTCCGGCGTGAATTTTCTTAGATTATTTTTTTTTCGCATTTTTTTCCCTTTTAAAATTATTTTTTTTTGACGTTCTTTTTCTTAGGAAATTTTTTTCCAGCGTTTTTTTCTCAGAAAATTTTTTTACGGCGTTTTTTTTCTTAGAATTTTTTTTCTGCCGTTAATTTTCTTGGATTTTTTTTTTTATATATTTTTTTCCCTTTTACAATTATTTTTTTTCAGCGTTTTTTTTCTTAAAAAAAATTTTTCCAGCGTTAATTTTCTTAAATCATTTTTTTTAAATAATTTTTTCCTTTCTACAATTATTTTTTTCCGGCGTTTTTTTTCTTAGAAAATTTTTTTCCGGCGTTTTTTTTCTTAGAATTTTTTTTTCCGGCGTTAATTTTCTTGGATTATTTTTTTATATATATTTTTTTCTTTCTACAATTATTTTTTTCCGGCGTTTTTTTTTTTAGAAAATTTTTTTCCGGCGTTTTTTTTCTTAGAATTTTTTTTTCCGGCGTTTTTTTTCTTAGAAAATTTTTTTCCGGCGTTTTTTTTCTTAGAATTTTTTTTTCCGGCGTTTTTTTTCTTAGAAAATTTTTTTCCGGCGTTTTTTTTCTTAGAATTTTTTTTTCCGGCGTTAATTTTCTTGGATTATTTTTTTATTTATATTTTTTCCTTTCTACAATTATTTTTTTCCGGCGTTTTTTTTCTTAGAAAATTTTTTTCCGGCGTTTTTTTTCTTAGAATTTTTTTTTCCGGCGTTAATTTTCTTGGATTATTTTTTTATATATATTTTTTCCTTTTTACAATTATTTTTTTTCAGCGTTCTTTTTCTTGGAAAATTTTTTTCCAGCGTTTTTATTTTTAAAAAATTTTTTTCCGGCGTTAATCTTCTTGGATTGTTTTTTTTAAATAATTTTTTCCTTTCGACAATTATTTTTTTCCGACGTTTTTTTTCTTAGAAAAATTTTTTCCGGTGTAAATTTTTTTAGACTATTTTTTTTTAACATTTTTTTCCCTTTTACAATTATTTTTTTTCAGCGTTCTTAATCTTAGAAACTTTTTTTCCGGCGTTTTTTTTCTTAGAAAATTTTTTTCCGCCGTTTTTTTTCTTAGAAAAATTTTTTCCAGCGTGAATTTTTTTATATTATTTTTTTTTATATTTTGTTCCCTTTTACAATTATTTTTTTTCAGCGTTCTTTTTCTTAGACATTTTTTTTCCGGCGTTAATTTTCTTAGATTATTTTTTTTAAATAATTTTTTTCTTAGAAAATTTTTTTCCGGTGTGAATTTTCTTAGATTATTTTTTTTTAGCATTTTTTTCCCTTTTAAAATTATTTTTTTCCGACGTTCCTTTTCTTAGGAAATTTTTTTCCAGCGTTTTTTTTCTCAGAAAATTTTTTTACGGCGTTTTTTTTCTTAGAAATTTTTTTTCTGCCGTTAATTTTCTTGGATTTTTTTTTTATATATTTTTTTCCTTTTACAATTATTTTTTTTCAGCGTTTTTTTTCTTAAAAAAAAATTTTCCGGCGTTAATTTTCTTAGATCATTTTTTTTAAATAATTTTTTCCTTTCTACAATTATTTTTTTCCGGCGTTTTTTTTCTTAGAAAATTTTTTTACGGCGGTTTTTTTTCTTAGAAATTTTTTTTCTGCCGTTAATTTTCTTGGATTTTTTTTTATATATTTTTTTCCTTTTTACAATTATTTTTTTTCAGCGTTTTTTTTCTTAAAAAATTTTTTTCCAACGTTTTTTTTCTTAGAAATTTTTTTTCTGCCGTTAATTATTTTTAATTATTTTTTTTTATATTTTTTTCCCTTTTACAATTATTTTTTTAGCGTTATTTTTCTTAGAAAATTTGTTTCCAGCATTTTTTTCTTAAAAAAATTTTTCTGCCGTTAATTTTCTTGGATTTTTTTTTATATATTTTTTTCCTTTTACAATTATTTTTTTTCGGCGTTTTTTTTCTTAAAAAAAATTTTTCCGGCGTTAATTTTCTTAAATCATTTTTTTTAAATAATTTTTTCCTTTCTACAATTATTTTTTTCCGACGTTTTTTTTCTTAGAAAATTTTTTTCCGGCGTTTTTTTTCTTAGAATTTTTTTTTCCGGCGTTAATTTTCTTAGATTATTTTTTTATATATATTTTTTCCTTTTTACAATTATTTTTTTTCAGCGTTCTTTTTCTTAGAAAATTTTTTGCAGCGTTTTTATTTTTAAAAAATTTTTTTCCGGCGTTAATCTTCTTGGATTGTTTTTTTTAAATAATTTTTTCCTTTCGACAATTATTTTTTTCCGACGTTCTTTTTCTTAGACATTTTTTTTCCGGCGTTAATTTTCTTAGATTATTTTTTTTAAATAATTTTTTCCTTTCTATAATTATTTTTTTCCGGCGTTTTTTTTCTTAGAAAATTTTTTTCCGGTGTGAATTTTCTTAAATCATTTTTTTTAAATAATTTTTTCCTTTCGACAATTATTTTTTTCCGGCGTTTTTTTTCTTAGAAAATTTTTTTCCGGCGTTTTTTTTCTTAGAAATTTTTTTTTTGCCGTTAATTTTCTGAGATAATTTTTTTTTATATATTTTTTTCCTTTTTACAATTATTTTTTTTCAGCGTTCTTTTTCTTAGAAAATTTTTTTCCGGCGTTTTTTTTCTTAGAATTTTTTTTTCCGGCGTTAATTTTCTTAGATTATTTTTTTTAAATAATTTTTTCCTTTCTATAATTATTTTTTTCCGACGTTTTTTTTCTTAGAAAAATTTTTTCCGGTGTAAATTTTTTTAGATTATTTTTTTTTAACATTTTTTTTTAACATTTTTTTCCCTTTTACAATTATTTTTTTTCAGCGTTCTTAATCTTAGAAACTTTTTTTCCGGCGTTTTTTTTCTTAGAAAATTTTTTTCCGCCGTTTTTTTTCTTAGAAAAATTTTTTCCAGCGTGAATTTTTTTATTTAATTTTTTTTATATTTTGTTCCCTTTTACAATTATTTTTTTTCAGCGTTCTTTTTCTTAGACTTTTTTTTCCGGCGTTAATTTTCTTAGATTATTTTTTTTAAATAATTTTTTTCTTTCTATAATTATTTTTTTCCGGCGTTTTTTTTCTTAGAATTTTTTTTTCCGGCGTTAATTTTCTTAGATTATTTTTTTATATATATTTTTTCTTTTTCCTTTTTACAATTATTTTTTTCAGCGTTCTTTTTCTTAGAAAATTTTTTTCCAGCGTTTTTATTCTTAAAAAAATTTTATCTGCCATTAATTTTCTTAGATAATTTTTTTTATATATATTTTTCCCTTTTACAATCATTTTTTTTCAGCGTTTTTTTCTTAGAAAATTTTTTTCCGGCTTTTTTTTTCTTAGAAAAATTTTATCTGCCATTAATTTTCTTAGATAATTTTTTTTTTATATTTTTTTCCCTTTTACAATTAATTTTTTTCAGCGTTCTTTTTCTTAGAAAACTTTTTTCCGGCATTTTTTTTCTTAAAAAAATTTTTTCCGGCGTTAATTTTCTTAGATTATTTTTTTTAAATAATTTTTTCCTTTCTACAATTATTTTTTTCCGGCGTTTTTTTTCTTAGAAAAATACTTTCCGGCGTGAATTTTCTTAGATTATTTTTTTTTAGCATTTTTTTCCCTTTTAAATTTTTTTTATTTCGACGTTTTTTTTCTTGGGACATTTTTTTCCAGCGTTTTTTTTCTTAGAAAATTTTTTTCCGGCGTTTTTTTTCTTAGAAAATTTTTTTCTGCCGTTAATTTTCTTGGATAATTTTTTTTTTATATTTTTTTCCCTTTTACAATTAATTTTTTTCAGCGTTCTTTTTCTTAGAAAACTTTTTTCCGGCATTTTTTTTCTTAAAAAAAATTTTTCCGGCGTTAATTTTCTTAGATTATTTTTTTTAATTAATTTTTTCCTTTCTACATTTATTTTTTTCCGGCATTTTTTTTCTTAGAAAAATACTTTCCGGCGTGAATTTTCTTAAGATTATTTTTTTAAGCATTTTTTTCCTTTTTAAAATTATTTTTTTCGACGTTCTTTTTCTTAGGAAATTTTTTTTCAGCGTTTTTTTTCTTAAAAAAATTTTTTCCGGCGTTTTTTTTCTTGGAAATTTTTTTTCTGCGTTAATTTTCTTAGATTATATTTTTTATATATTTTTTTCCCTTTTACAATTACATATTTTTTTTCAACGTTCTTTTTCCTAGAATTTTTTTTTCCGGCGTTTTTTTTCTTAAAAAAAAATTTTTCCGGCATTAATTTTTTTATATGTATTATTTTTTTTAAATAATTTTTTCCATTCTACAATTATTTTTTTTAGCATTTTTTTCCCTTTTAAAATTATTTTTTCTCGACGTTCTTTTTCTTAGGAAATTTTTTTTCAGCGCTTTTTTTCTTAGAAAATTTTTTTCCGGCGTTTTTTTTCTTAGAAAAATTTTATCTGCCGTTAATTTTCTTAGATTATTTTTTTTATACAAAAAACTGCTAAAAAAAAATAATCTAAGAAAATTCACGCCGGAAAAAATTTTTCTAAAAAAAAACGCCGGAAAAAAATAATTGTAGAAGGGAAAAAAATATACAGGGTGAGTTACTAAGCGCGCGGTGGTCCATATTTGCTATACTAACGGAGATCGGAGAAAAAACTGAATATAAAACTTGTAGATAAACATGAGTACTACATGCCTAAATTATTTTCAAGTATACAGGGTGGCCCAATAACTAGTAGTGACACAAAGTTATGTTTTTTTAAGTGACTTCCCCTGTATATTATGACATTTCTGGATTCTGCGGAAAATTCTAGACATATTTCATGTATAATGTCATATACATACCTATCTTCAACTGTTTCGGAAATATTGACAGTTGAAAATTGACTTTTTCGCATCTTTGACTGTGAAAATGATAGTTTATGAAAAACTAAGATAGGAAAGTAAATTCCGTTTTCTTGTAAAATCAACCGTTCAGGTCTTACAGTCTGTCAAAGATGCAAAAAAGTCAATTTTCAACTGTCAATATTTCCGAAACAGTTGAAGATAGGTATATAACATTGTACATGAAATATGTCTACAATTTTCCGCAGAATCTAGAAATGTCATAATATACAGAGGGAGTCATTTAAAAAAACATAACTTTGTGTCACTACTAGTTATTGGGCCACCCTGTATACTGGAAGATAATTTAGGAATGTAGTACTCATGTTTATCTACAAGTTTTGTACTTAGTTTTTTCTGCGATCTCTGTTAGTATAGGAGATATGGACCACCGCGCACTTAGTAACTCACCCTGTATATTTTTTTCCCTTTTACAATTATTTTTTTCCGGTGTTTTTTTTTTAAAAAAAATTTTCCGAAGTTAATTTTCTTAGATTATTTTTTTTAAATAATTTTTTCCTTTCCAAAATTATTTTTTTCCGGCGTTTTTTTTCTTAGAAAAAATTTTTCCGGCGTGAATTTTCTTAGATTATTTTTTTTTACCATTTTTTTCCCTTTTAAAATTATTTTTTTCTGACGTTCTTTTTCTTAGGAAATTTTTTCCAGTGTTTTTTTTCTTAGAAAATTTTTTTCCGGCGTTTTTTTTCTTAGAAAATTTTTTTCCGGTGTTTTTTTTCTTGAAAACATTTTTACCGGCGTTAATTTTCTTAGATTATTTTTTTTTATATATTTTTTTCCCTTTTACAATAATTTTTTTTAAGTGTTCTTTTTCTTAGAATTTTTTTTTCCGGCGTTATTTTTTTTCAGCGTTCTTTTTTTTAGAAAATTTTTTTCCGACGTTTTTTTTCCTAAAAAAATTTTTTCCAACGTTAATTTTTTTAGATTATTTTTTTTAAATATCTTTTCCTTTCTACAATTATTTTTTTCCGACGTTTTTTTTCTTAGAAAAATTTTTTCCGGCGTGAATTTTCTTAGATAATTTTTTTTTAGAATTTTTTTACTTTTTAAAATTATTTTTTTTCGACGTTTTTTTCTTAGGAAATTTTTTTCCAGCATTTTTTTTGTAAGAAAATATTTTTCCGCCGTTTTTTTTCTTAGAAAAATTTTTTCTGCCGTTAATTTTCTTAGATTATTTTTTTTTCCCTTTTAAAATTATTTTTTTTCGACTTTCTTTTTCTTAGAAATTTTTTTTCCGGCGTTTTTTTTCTTAAAAAATTTTTTTCCGGCGTTAATTTTCTTAGATTATTTTTTTTAAATAATTTTTTCCTTTTTACAATTATTTTTTTCCGGCGTTTTTTTTCTTAGAAAATTTTTTCCGGCGTGAATTTTTTTAGATTATTTTATTTTTTTTTCTGGAAAACTGATCAAGGAAAAATTATGACATTTCCTGGAAAAAAAGAAGAAAGTCAGGGGCGTATCATAGTAAAGTTTCAATTTTTTTTCAGTGGAAAATAATCCCATTGGAAATTAATGAAAATCAACTAAATTAGGCATAAATGCACCATCCAACATTTTATTTTTCTTCTGGAAAACTATCCTTATGGGAGTTCTTTGGAGAATTTTGTATTTACTTTAAAATAAACAGGATTTTTTTCGGGCATTTGGATTTGACGTTTTGTTATTATGTCAAAATTCGCAGTGCCAAATCAAATGAATTTTTGCTATAAGTTAGCCCCATGTTTGAGCCGCACCTGTTCGAGTTTCTATTGCGTCCCTTGCGCCTGTTTTTCCAACGTTTCCAACTGCGTTTCCCGATGTTCCTCGTATTCTTGTAATCCTTGCAGTCGGCCTTCTACGCCTCACCAGGCCGAACCTAAACAACCCAAATTTTCCGCTACAGATTTCGGAGCTGCGCCTTCTATCGGTGATAATAAAAAGACTTTTGGGACTGTTGGTAAAGGTAAAGGTACCAGTGGTGGTAAAGGTAAAGACAAAGGTGGTAAAAACAGGAAAAGTGTCGATAGTAGTGGTAATAGGAAGAGTGTTGACAGTAGTGGTAATAGAAAAAGTGTTGACAGTAGTGGTAATAGAAAGAGTGTTGACAGTAAAGGTAATAGAAAAAGTGTTGACAATAAAGATGGAGTAAATAGTAAAAAATCCAAAAAGAATGGCAAAAACAAAGACAAAAAAGATGGAAAGAAAAAGAAAAGGTCTTCATCGGACTCAGATGGAACGAAAAACGACTCAGCAGGCGACAAAGAAGACTCAAATTCCAATAAAAAAGAAGACGCAAATATTGGAGACAATCAAAAAGGCAGTACCGCAAAAGAAGGCGGAGACGCCGGCCAAAAAGGTAGTACCGCAAAAGAAGGCGACAACGCAATTGATGGAAAATCGCCATTGAACATCAAAGACCCCAATAACAAACAACTGGCCGAAATTGGAATTTGCACCCCAAAAATTCCAACTTTTTGTCCCAACCCGTATTGTCCTTCCAACTTGCGCAAGCTGCGCAACCAACCCCAAAGGTGTTGCAAGTGCGGCAAAAAGAAGCGACCCCATTGTCCGAAAAAACCCCAAAAAGGTCACAAATGTAACGGCAAAATTGTTACCGTTAAAACGAAAAACGATACGGCATTGTCGTACCACGCGGGCGATTTTCTAGAATCGAAATAAAATTTATTATTTCTCACCCATGCGTTTTGTTTTTCGACTTTCTGTACTTCGATGGCGGGTTCTTCGACCACTGCGTCGCTTAGGCTCGGGTAAATTGGGGGCGTTTGCCAGGATTTTGGGTCCAGTTGCCAGCCGTAGCCGTTACCGTGCCACCCGTAACCGTTAGCGGCACTCGGCGGCTGGTGGTACTGGATGACGGGGTAGGCGTTGTGGTACTGCTGCCAGCCTAGCGGCATCGGTTGACGCGGGTACATCTTTTCACTATAAGAAAGAATTATTATTTTTAGACCTATGATGTATCATTTTCTGTTATTTTAAAAACAATGTGCTACAAATAATATCGAATACAGTGTTGTCAGATGTCAAATTTAAAATTATCAGAATATAAGAACAAAATTATCAGATTCCAGGTGAGACTTGATTTTAAGTTGCGATGTTAACACGCCTAAAGCTTTTCAATGCGATTTCTATAGTTGAGTCGATTGTCAATAGATGGCGTTCCGTGAAAGCCGGTAATACAGACACCTGCACCGATAAATAGAATTCTATTTTAGTTAAGTCATTGTTTGAATAGAATTCTTTTTCACGATTGAGAGCTGGGATCACGACAAGTAGAATTCTACTTTCATGACGTCAGGTTGCCTAGCAACCGTCATTATCGCCTGTACTGTACGCGAAAAATAGGTCGCGGGTGACGTCATAAAAGTAGAATTCTAATTTGATCAAAAACCTGACATCTGATTGTCAATATCTATATTTCTATGACATTTTGACAGGTGTCAAATTTTTTACAAATTCAATTTTGACACCTGTCAAATTTTTTCAAAATTTCAATCAACAGAGATTTTTTCTTCGGCCCCAATAATTGACATCTCATTATCAGAAATCGTGACATTTGACAGGTGTCAATTTTTTTCTATCAAATTTTTTTAAATTATTCTTCTAATTTAATTTGCAAAATATCACCAACAAAATTTCATTTTCCACCCCAATATTTGACATCTCATTATCAAAATCATAACATTATTTGACAGATGTCAATTCTTTAGAAAAATTCATTGCACAAATTCGAATTTTGAGATCTGTTGATTTGAAGGTTGAAATTGACACTTATTATCAAAATCATATGACATTTTGACAGGTGTAATTTTTTTTAAAAAAAAAGTAAATTTTGACAGCTGTCAAAAAAAAAATCAATTTCAATGAACAAAGACTTTAATAATTGACATCATATGTTCAAAATCATGACATTTTGACAGGTGTCAATTAAAAAAAAAAAATTGACAGCTGTTAAAAAAACATTCAATTTCAATCAACAAAGATTTTATTTACAACTTCAATAATTGACGTCATATTTTCAAAATCCTGACATTTGGACAGGTGTTAATTTTTTAAAATAGTAAATTTTGACAGCTGTCAAAACATTTTCAATTTCAATCAGTAAAGATTTTATTCACGACTCTAATAATTGACATCATATTGTCAAAATAATTACATTTTGACAAGTGTCAATTTAGAAAAAAAAAATTAACAGCTCTCAAAAAAAATCCAATTTTAATCAACAAAGATTTTATTTACGACTCAAATAGTTGACATTGTATAAAATAGTTACATTTTGACAGGTGTCAAATTTTTTAAATGGTAAATTTTGACAGCTGTCAAGAAAATTTCAATTTCAATCAACAAAGATTTTATCTACGATTTTAATAATTGACATTGTATTGTTAAAATCATGACATTTTGACAGGTGTCACTTTTTTAAAAATAGATTTTGACAGCTGTCAAAAAAATCAATTTCAATCAACAAAGATTTTATCTACGATTTTAATAATTGACATCGTATTGTTAAAATCTTTTGACAAGTGTCAATTTTTTAGAAAAAAATGTAAATTTTGACAGCTGATAGAAAAATTCCAATTTTAATCAACAAAGATTTTATTTACGACTTAAATAATTAACATCGTATTTTCAAAATAATGACATTTTGACAGGTCAATTTTTTAAAATAAAAAATTTTTGACAGCTGTCAAAAAAAATCAATTTCAATCAACAAAGATTTTATCTACGATTTTAATAATTGACATCGTATTGTTAAAATCTTTTGACAAGTGTCAATTTTTTAGAAAAAAAAGTAAATTTTGACAGCTGATAGAAAAATTCCAATTTTAATCAACAAAGATTTTATTTACGACTTAAATAATTAACATCGTATTTTCAAAATAATGACATTTTGACAGGTCAATTTTTTAAAATAAAAAAATTTTGACAGCTGTCAAAAAAAAATCAATTTCAATCAACAAAGATTTTAGCTACGACTTAAATAATTGACATCGTATTGTTAAAATCTTTTGACAAGTGTCAATTTGAAAAAAAAAAGTAAATTTTGACAGCTGATGGAGAAATTCCAATTTTAATCAACAAAGATTTTATTTACGACTTAAATAATTAACATCGTATTTTCAAAATAATGACATTTTGACAGGTCAATTTTTCAAAATAAAAAAATTTTGACAGCTGTCAAAAAAAAATCAATTTCAATCAACAAAGATTTTAGCTACGACTTAAATAATTGACATCGTATTGTTAAAATCTTTTGACAAGTGTCAATTTGAAAAAAAAAAAGTAAATTTTGACAGCTGATGGAAAAATTCCAATTTTAATCAACAAAGATTTTATTTACGACTTAAATAATTAACATCGTATTTTCAAAATAATGACATTTTGACAGGTCAATTTTTCAAAATAAAAAAATTTTGACAGCTGTCAAAAAAAAATCAATTTCAATCAACAAAGATTTTAGCTACGACTTAAATAATTGACATCGTATTGTTAAAATCTTTTGACAAGTGTCAATTTGAAAAAAAAAAAGTAAATTTTGACAGCTGATGGAAAAATTCCAATTTTAATCAACAAAGATTTTATTTACGACTTAAATAATTAACATCGTATTTCAAAATAATGACATTTTGACAAGTGTCAATTTTCCAAAAAGTAAATTTTGACAACTATCATTTTTTTTTACATAATTTCAATCAATAAAGATTTTAGCTACGACTTTAATAATTGACATCATATTGTCAAAATCATGACATTCTGACAGGTGTAAAATTTTAAAATAATAAATTCAAGCAGCTGCTAATTTTTTTTGAATTTTAATCAACAAAGATTTTATCTACGACTCTAATAATTGACATCATATTGTCGAAATTATGATATTTTGAAAGGTGTCAATTTTTTTAAAGGTAATTTTTGACAGCTGTCAAAAAAAAATCAATTTTCTTCAACAAAGATTTTATTTACGACTTTAATACTTGACATCATATTGTCAAAATCATGAAATTTTGACAGGTGTCCATTTTTTAAAAAAGTAAATTTTGACAGCTGGCGAAAAAATTTCAATTTCTATCGACAAAGATTTTATCAACGACTTTAATAATTGACATCGTATTGTCAAAATTACGACATTTTGACAGGTGTCAATTTTTAAAAAAAAAGTAAATTTTGACATCTGTCAAAAAAATTTAAATTTCAATCAACAAAGATTTTATCTATGATTTTAATATTTGACATCGTATTGTAAAAATCATAACATTTTGACAGGTGTCAATTTTAAAAATAGTAAATTTTGACAGCTGTCAAAAAAAATTCAATTTCAATCAACAAAGATTTTATCTACGACTTTAATAATTGACATCATATTGTTAAAATCATGATATTTTGACAGGTGTCAATTTTTTTAGAAAAATAAATTTTGACAGCTGTTAAAAAAATTCTAATTTCAATCAACAAAGATTTTATCTACGACTTTGACAATGGACATCATATTGTTAAAATCATGATATTTTGACAGGTGTCAATTTTTTCTAATTAAAAAATTTCAAAAGCTGTCAAAAAAAAATCAATTTCAATCAACAAAGATTTTATCTACGACTTTAATAATTGACATTGTATTGTCAAAATTATGACATTTTGACAGTAATCAATTTTTAAAAATAATAAATTTTGACAGCTGTCAAATTTTTTTAAATTTCAATCAACAAAGATTTTATCTACGACTGTAATAATTGACATCATATTGTCAAAATCATAACATTTTGACAGATTTTTTGAAAGAGTAAATTTTGACAACTTTTGAATCAACAAACTAATTTCAATCAACAAAGATTTTATCTACGACTTCAATAATTGACATCATATTGTTAAAATTATGACAGTTTGACAGGTCAATTTTTTAAAAAAGTAAATTTTGACAGCTGTCAATTTTTTTTAAATTTCATTCAATAAAGATTTTATCTACGGCTTTAATAATTGACATCGTATTGTCAAAATCAAATAAAATTTAAATTTCAATCAACAAAGATTTTATCTATGATTTTAATATTTGACATCGTATTGTAAAAATCATAACATTTTGACAGGTGTCAATTTTAAAAATAGTAAATTTTGACAGCTGTCAAAAAAAATTCAATTTCAATCAACAAAGATTTTATCTACGACTTTAATAATTGACATCATATTGTTAAAATCATGATATTTTGACAGGTGTCAATTTTTTTAGAAAAATAAATTATGACAGCTGTTAAAAAAATTCTAATTTCAATCAACAAAGATTTTATCTACGACTTTGACAATGGACATCATATTGTTAAAATCATGATATTTTGACAGGTGTCAATTTTTTTACAAACTCGCTTAACATGTTCGAATTTTGACAGCTGTCAAACAAAAATATCAATAATCAATAATGATTTCTCATTGTCAGAATCATATGATATTTTGACAGGTGTTGATTTTTTTTTAAAATTAACTGAACAAATTCAATATTGATAGCTGTCAAACTTAAGTTTGACGATAAAATATTCAATCACCTGATAAAAAAATTTAAATCTGTCAAATGTTATTAATTTGACAATTTAATGTCAAATTTGTGTCATTTTGCTAACAAAAAAAAATTGCCATTTCTACACATATGTTATTGTTAAATTTGACAGTGCGTTGTCAAATGTCAAATTAGAAAAATTGACACCTGTCAAATGCCATCTTGACATTTTTTGACAGTTGTTATAGTTCAAAATGTTCAATTTTGTTCTACAGCGTAATTATTTAAAGTTGTTTGATAGAATTTTTTTTTAATTTTTTTGACAGCTGTCATAGTCGATTTTTACAGTTTGTCTAAGGGTAAGTATTATAAAACTGCTTTGACAGTTAACTTTTTGAATTACATGTAATTTCAGAAGTTAACTTTAAGTTAACTCTCAAAGTAGTTTTATAATATCCGCCCTAAATGTCATTATTTTGACAGTTAGAAGACCATCTTGAAGTCTATAAAGTTTCGAAACTAGTGTCATTTTCTCGAATTAGATAATGTTTGACAGCTGTCGCTGTCACATTTGAATTTTACAGCAAAATGACTGAAAAAATTGAAATCTGTAATATTATTATTTTGACAATTTGATGTCAAATTTGTGTCATTTCGATAACAAAAAAAAATTGACATTTCTAGACATATGTTATAGTTAAAAAAATTTATCTCTATTTTTATTTTTCGGGTTCTAGCTGGACCATGGAAAAACCATTTGAAATGGTTTTTCTGGAAATTTTTATGTGGCAACACTGCTTGTGCATTTGCCAGTTTTCACAGTTGGCCATTTTTAATTGACGTATTAACATTTCTATCTAGTTTTTCCTCGAATTTTCCGATTTTCCAGTCGGCAAAAACCGATTTTAAATACGAGGCTTTGGATTTCCTACATTTTGTGCCAAAAATTTCCAGTTTTCCAATGAGGTAAGTAACCAAAACTTTAGTTTTATTAAGTAGACTTTGGAATGTTGGTTTTCTTTGAATTTTCCACTTTTCCAGGGTTTTTTTAGTCGGGAAAACTGGTTTAAAGTACGAGGCTTTAAGTTTGCCTAATGTTTTTACCAAAAACTTCCACTTTTAAACTTAAATTGTATCCTATCTTATCTCTTTCTTTGTCCTATCCACTATCAAACAGGCCTTGAAATGTCATTTTCATTAAATTTTGTTAACAATAAGTTTCCATTTGAAATATAATTTTTTCCTATTTGAAATGTGGCAACGTCGCTTTCAGTCAAGAAGGCCTTGTAATGGAATGCAATGGGGTAAGTAAGAAAAACGCGTCATAGGCGAACTCGGCCCGAAGGGCCGGAGTCATACGCGAACCCGGCCCGAAGGGCCGGAGTCATACGCGAACCCGGCCCGAAGGGCCGGAGTCATACGCAAACCCGGCCCGAAGGGCCGGAGTCATACGCGAACCCGGCCCGAAGGGCCGGAGTCATACGCGAACCCGGCCCGAAGGGCCGGAGTCATACGCGAACCCGGCCCGAAGGGCCGGAGTCATACGCGAACCCGGCCCGAAGGGCCGGAGTCATACGCGAACCCGGCCCGAAGGGCCGGAGTCATACGCGAACCCGGCCCGAAGGGCCGGAGTCATACGCGAACCCGGCCCGAAGGGCCGGAGTCATACGCGAACCCGGCCCGAAGGGCCGGAGTCATACGCGAACCCGGCCCGAAGGGCCGGAGTTATACGCGAGCCCGAAGGGCCAGAATAATTATACGCGAGCTCGATGGGCTACAGTTATTTTAATCACGAAACCCAGTCTATAATCCTATTGGTCAGTGGATAATTTAGAGCCAATTAAAAACCGAAAGTATTTAAAATGCGATTTTTAGCGTCCGATCAAAGAGCCGGGAATATTCAAGTTTTATCAAATTGACTTTGGAATGTTGGTTTTCTTAAGATTTTTACTTTTTTCAGAAAACAGTGGTTTTTGCAAACATATACTACTTTATCGTTGTCTTTGTCTTACTCACTATAATCAACAAGTAAATCTTGTAATGTCATTTGAAATTAAATTAAAAATAAGTTTCCGATGTTTTATTTGGGGAATTTTAATTATTATAATCATTATTAATTAATTATTAAATTGAATTTTAAACAAAAAAATCCTTTTAAAATGTTATTTTTGTTTTCCGAAATGAGATGTGGCAACGTTGCTTTTAGTTGGCCATTTTGAAGTGACGGTTTGTGATTTTTTGCCAGCTTTTTCTCGAATTTTCCACTTTTCCGAGGCTTTTCAATGGAAAAAGGCGATTTAACATACGAGGCTTTGAATTTTCTTCATTTTCTAGCAAAAATGTCCAGTTTTAAAATGACATAAATAACAAAATCCCATTTAAAATGGTTTTTTTGGAAGTTTTGATGTGGCAACACCGTTTGTGCCAACTTCAAGTAAATTTTGTAATAAATGTCATTTGCCAGTTTTGACAGTTGGCAATTTTTAATTGACGTGTTTACATTTCTATCCAGTTTTTCCTCGAATTTTCCGCTTTTTCAAGTCGTTTTCTGTCAAGAAAACCGATTTAAAATACGAGGGTTTGAATTTCTTACATTTTGTGCTGAAAATTCCCAGTTTTCCAATAAGGTAAGTGACAAAAACTCAAATTTCATTAAGTAGGCTTTGGAATGTAATTTTTAGAGGTTTTTCTTTAGATTTGTCCGCGTTTCCAGGGCTTTTCTGGTCGGAAAAACCGATTTAAAGTACGAGACTTTGAGTTTTCTTCATTTTCCACCAAAAATTTCCAGTGTTTTAACGGGGTAAGTGAGAAAAACTTTAGTTTTATCAAGAAGGTTTTGGAATGTCATTTTTCGTTGTTTTTTTTTTGGAATTTTTAATTAAAGTTTTTGGGGTCCAGGAAACGTTTTCTACTCCTTTTTTTCTCGAAATTCGCAAAATATGACTTGACAGCTGTCAATTTTTTTTGACACAAATCGATAGTTGGCGTCGCGAAACTCCCTTGTACCGGGGTTTGATTTTCTTAGCTTTTATAGTAGAGCAGAGAAAAAATCGAACATGTGTCAAATTTGACAGGTGACATCTGTCAATATTGACAAAAGTTTTATTCGAACGAATCCGTTCATTGTCAACTGATTTTAATACTCCGGCCCTTCGGGCCGTAATCTTTGAAACAGAAAGACGTCATTTTGTATCGATTGTCAAAAAAACCCAAGGTTTGAAATTTCAATTTTTTGACGTTTGTTGTATTATGATAAGCAGTGTTGCCATTATGATTTTTTTTTTTTTGAGATTGACAGCTGTCAAAATTTTAATGAGCATATAGATTTAGCTGCGGCGAATACGTAGGAAGTACCAATTATTTTTTTTTAACATATGTCAAAAAAGACGTTCGGCGTTGCCAGGTGGTTGGTTTTTGACATATATCGATGAAACTTCTTATTTTAGGGTTTTCGGAGCCTGGGGATCGTTTTCTGACATTTGTTTTTGAAAAAAAGAAAAAATAAAAATATTTGACATTGACAGTTGTCAAAATTAAAAAAAAAAAACCACATGGGTATATAGATTTAGCCTCGGCGAATACGTATAAAGTAGCCAAACACGGGACCGGCCAATTTTTTGACGTTTGTTGTATTAAAAGCAGTGTTGCCATATTTTTTTTTTTCAAATCTCTTTTCTGGAAAGCTGAGGTTATCTCTATTATGAGCTCAAAGGGCCGAGGTTATACGAGTCCGAAGGGCCGGAATCATGCGAACTCGAAGGGCCGGAGTTATACGAACTCGTTCATTGTCAACTGATTTTAATACTTCAGCCCTTCGGATCTGTAATCTTTGAAACAAAAAGACGCCATTTTATATCGACTGTCAAAAAAACCAAGGCCTACTTTGATATTTCAATTTTTTGACGTTTGTTATATCATGAGCAGTGTTGCCATATGTTTTTATTAAATCTCGATTTATAGGTTATTTTAAACCCAATCATTGACATTTTTGAAAAATATTTCCTTTGAAATCCCCAAAAATCTGTTAAAGTTTCAGAATTCCATAATTTAGTGGAATTTCGAGGAATTTTAGTAGAATAATTATGCTATTCTGAAAAAGGAATTACATGTGAAATTTTCCATAGAATTCACATTAAATTTAAATTCCTCTCGAATTATTTGAAATTTCAGTGAAATTCTGATCGAATTACACGAAATCCTAAATGAATTACATGAAGGAAATTTAAACAATTACATGAAATTACACCGAAATTCCCAACATGAAATTTCAGTTTTTACTGAATTTTAGTAATGCCGAGGAATTTCCAGCTAAAAACAAAGAATTTCTGTGATATTCCGAAAAATTCCTATGTAATGACATGAAATTTCAATATATTTCGGTGAATTTTTAAGAAATTACTTGAAACTTCATTAATATTCCCAGAAATTCCTGGCTATTAAAAAATAATTTCAGTGAAATTCCGAAAAATCCTTATGAAAATAAATTAAATTTTGAAAAATTCCTTGAAGTTTCATTGGACTTTCGAGAAATTTTTGGCTATGAACGTGGATATTCTCATAAAATTTTAGTGAATTCCGAGGAATTTTAAAGAAATTACATGAAATGTCAATGAAATTCCGAAAAATTTTATGGAAATTTTGTGGAATTACAGGATATTTCAGTAGTAATATTTTGAGGAATTTTAGTAAAGTTGAAAAAAAAATATGGAATTTTGAAATTAAATTCCGAGGAATTCCATGAAATCTTATACTGTAATTCCGAAAAAAATTTGTCCAAGAATTCCATAAAATCTTCTAATGAAATGTTAAGGTATTTCTATGGAATTACTTAAAATTTTCGCGGAATTCCCATGGAATAACTTAAAAATTTTAGTGAATTTCCAAAGAATTTTGATGAAATTGTCGAGGTGTTAATCACTCCCCGAAATCGTTTCACAAATTCGTCCGAAATTCACGAAATCACTCCGAAATCCCATCGGAATCTTTCCGTAAACCCAAAAATTACACCTACATATGGAATTTCTTGAAATCTTATTGTGGAATTCCAGTGAAATTATATCGCGAAACCGAAACAGAATTTTCGTGGAATTTCCATGGAACCACGAAAAATTTCGGCGGAATTCCGAAAACTTGAATCAAATTTTAGTGAAATTTTGAGTCGAAATTTCATGAAATCTTCTACTGTAATTCCGAGGAATTTTTGTACAAGAATTCCATTGAATTTTATGGTGGAATTCGGGAAAGAATTATGAAATCTTATGATAAAATTTCTAGGACTTTCTGTTTTTCTATTCAAATTTGTCATTTGAATGGAATTTTGAGGATTTCCATAAAATCTTCTAGTGAAATTCTGAGGAATTTCTATGGAATTAAAAAAAAAAATATTTCGCAGAATTCCCATGGAATATTTATCGTTAAGGCTCCCCTAAATTAGTTGGTGAAAACCGTTTCTAAATTCTCTGTCACTGTTTATCTTACACGTAAAAATAAAGACAAGTATAGATTTTGAGGCAATTATAACACAACTGTTAAAATAACATATATATACCTAGGCCTGAACATCTGGCGCTTTTTTAGATGTTTATACCTTAGAAATGACGTATATTCCATGTACAAACAAATAGTTAAAATAGAAAATATTGTTGTTGTAATAACTAACAGGGTGATTAATATTTTCTTATGACTAATATAATGATTAATACTAATTACTACACCCATTGTCACGCATGTATGGTGCAATATAGGTATTAATTAAAAATCGGGTTTTGGACCAAATCTTGATAAAAATACTATAGATCTATGTACGTACCTTAATCAAGATAATCAATTAATCATTAAATAGGCACTTGAAGCAAAAATACACGTTTATTATTAAACAAAAACACTTCTACAGACAGTCACAGTATAAAAATAATGAGAAATCTCGCTAGTTTAGGCCAAGGTCGGGTTTACATTGAGGAATCTATTTTTGAACAAGGTTATTAGTAGTTCGCCATCCTGTACAGAAATTCCTAAGTCATTGATTAATTTAAAATCGATACGTAATAATTGTAAAATTCGTGATTAAAGTAAGTACCACGGTACCACCTACATCCGGGTACGATTAATTAGTTATTAGAATTTATAAATATATTTTTGTAAAAAGTGCGTGGCTGCTTTAAAAAATTACCAGCGCCATCTAGCCGCAATAAGCTAAACTTGTCAATTTGCAGATTCCTGTAATTTCAATTATTGTACGAATATTGACGCTAGGCAAAAATACAATGGGGATGTTCACCCAAATCCCATATATTCATATTTGAAATAAGCAATAGGTGGAAACAAGATGGCCGCGTTTTCAATATAAATATATGGGATTTTAGAATCAATCAAAAATAAGACAGCAATTGTCGCCACTGTGGTAATAGAGTCACTGTAGTCACACCATGCGTCTCCGTTCGGCGGTCGAACAGAGAATGAATGATGGCCGGTAATACAAATACAGATCCCTGTAATGGTTTTAGGATTTTTTCAGAGTAACATTTCTCTAAGCCTGACAGAAAAAAAGATAGAAATACATAATATTTTGCACGCCTTTTTTACCATATTAAAACATGAAAACACCTCTCAAAACTGCGGCTCCCACTTAGAAATTCAATTTTCCGGGTAAAAAAAAACACTAAATTGGAACCATCTTATTTTTATGTATGCATTTTGGATTTGAAACAATTTTTGTTAGGTCTGCAGGTGACGTCATCATGTATACTAACAAAGATATTTATTTTAAAATATTAATTAAAAATGTCAAAATTGGCTTGTCACTGTGTTTTGCGGGTGCATTTTTAATTTGAAATGGTTTTTGTTAGGTCTGCAAATGACATCACAAGAATATTGATTAATCGAATAAAGTTCTATTTATTGGAGTAACGTTTTGAAAATTAATTTTGGGTTTTTAGCAATTCTACTCTGTCGGTTCCAAATGCGCTGACTCTTTTTAATCTGTTCAACTGTCCGAACTACCTTGATTGTTTTAACTCTGTTCCACTTGCAATAATTCGACTCAAATTACTCTAAGTATTAGTTGTTTACTCGGAACACATTCAACCCATTTTTTTTTAATATCGAGCAAACTTTAGTGTTCTAAATTTGCCGTGTTTCAAATAAAAATTAGATTAAATTTACTCACCCTGGACTAGAAAATTCTAGAATTTTGATTATTATCCTCACACAAACATAACCTACAAATACAAAATGGCCGGCAAGTAATGCAGAAACTTGTAAATGAGTCGATATATAGAATTCTATTTTTGTAATGTCAACTGTATTTTGCCCGTAGTAACCAAAAATATTTTATGTTCAACTAAAATCAGTTCTATTTGCTCTAAGAAGCTGTTCCGAGCTTGTTCGTTTTTAGAAAATCCCTCGCTCCGAACTGGTTCGCAATCAAACAATGCAAAAGAAGTAATTCTAGAACACATTGAATTTGTTCGCAGTTTATTTTGAACCAGTTCTAACTAATTCTCTGTGTTCCAGGGTTTTGAGATTGCTATTCCGAACTTCAGAGCACAATACACTGTTCTGGTTCATTTTGAACCAATTCCAATTTTATTCTATTTACTCCAAAGGAGTTTAAACTTAATACAATTTCAAACAACTTGCTTACTCGGAACACTCTAAATATGGCAAATAGAGTAATAAGGTTTATATTTGATTATTAGGAATGAAATAGTATTTTTTTTAAATGAATAAATCTTACTCTATTTACTCTAAAAACCGGTTTTGAATCGATTCCGAACGAATTTCATGGATATTCGGTTCACAATTGAACAAATAGTGTTCCAAATCAATATATTTACTGTTCTTTGTTCAATTAAAATTGGTTTGTGGCCCCTATTCGGAAATTCAATTTTCTAGGCGAAATAAACACAGAAATCGAACTGCGACACTTTTCCGAACACTTTATTGTAATTTTTCTTATTGAAAAGTCCCGAAAAACTGGGAAATTCAACGAAAAACCGGCACTCGAAAGAAAAGCGCGTAGCCATTTTGAAACAATAATTGAAGCTACAATCATTTGTCACTAGATGGCGCTGCAATCGCAAACTCCAAAAAACCATTAAAAATCAAATAAAATAACTAATAAGGACTTAATTAAGGCCTAATTACACTGAAATTAATTATAATTAATATAAATATAAGCCTTTATTATTGTTTTAATAAACCAAAGTAGGCTTTGGAATGCTAGTTGACAATGGCAACTTTGACACTTGTCAGTCGGCCATTATAAGCAGAAAATGGCCAACGCGTTTTTATTTCGTCTGCCGGTTTTTCTCGGAATTTTCCAGTTTTCAATTGGAAAAAGTACTCTAAAGTGTCCCAGTTTGAATTATGTGTTTATTTTGTACAGGAACTTTGAGTGTTCAATGGGGGCCACAGTTTAAAGGGTGAGTAATTTTATATAGTAAAATAGGGTTTGCAAAAGAAATTGGTATTTCTATATTCTTTATACCAGATTTAGAGAAAGAGTTGGACATATTATGCAAACATTATTAATTTAATAAGGCCGGTAATACAAATACAGATCCCTGTAATGGTTTAAGGGTTTTTTTAAAAGTAACATTGTTTGATATTTTGCTTCATAACTTCCTTAAGTTTATCTCTTTCTCTAAGTCTGGCAGAAAAAAAGATAGAAATACATAATATTTTCATGCCTGTTCGCCTTTTTTACCATATTAAAACATAAAAACACTATAACCTTTACACACAAAAGGCCTAGTCTTATAGTGAAATCCATTGGTAAGTTCAGTGCGCACTGAGTGTAATCGTGTCCTTTTCTGCTAGCATGTGAAAGAAAGTGACGGAAATACATGTCTTTTGCACTAATTTTACTAATGGTTTTTGCAATTATAATAATTAATGGAATTTCTTGCACTCATCTCTCAAAACTAAACAATACAGTACAACAGAGTTAGTGCAGATAGAACAGAATTGAAATAATCGGAACAGTCAGAGTAATTCAAAATGCAAATAAAATTAATGCAACTGGAACATAATTAGAGCATAAACGGCAAATTCAGGTCAGAACAGTTAGAGCGGAGTCAAAAATAAAATTAGAACAATTCGAACACAGAATCAGTGCAAGTGTTTTTACAAATTAATTTATTGTTAGAGTACATAAATTGAATGATTTAGAGTAGTTACAACAGAGTTAGTGCAGATAGAACAGAATTGAAATAATTGGAACAGTCAGAGTAATTCAAAATACAAATAGAATTAATGCAACTGAAACATAATTAGAGCATAAATGGCAAGTTCAGGTCAGAACAGTTCGAGCAGAGTCAAAAATAAAATTAGAACAATTCGAACACAGAGTCAGTGCAAGTGTTTTTACAAATTGATTTATTGTTGGAGTACATAAATTGAATGATTTAGAGTAGTTACAACAGAGTTAGTGCAGATAGAACAGAATTGAAATAAATGGAACAGTCGGAGTAATTCAAAATGCAAATAGAATTAATGCAACTGGAACATAATTAGAGCATAAACGGCAAATTCAGGTCAGAACAGTTCGAGCAGAGTCAAAAATAAAATTAGAACAATTCGAACACAGAGTCAGTGCAAGTGTTTTTACAAATTAATTTATTGTTAGAGTACATAAATTGAATGATTTAGAGTAGTTACAACAGAGTTAGTGCAGATAGAACAGAATTGAAATAAATGGAACAGTCGGAGTAATTCAAAATGCAAATAGAATTAATGCAACTGGAACATAATTAGAGCATAAACGGCAAATTCAGGTCAGAACAGTTCGAGCAGAGTCAAAAATAAAATTAGAACAATTCGAACACAGAGTCAGTGCAAGTGTTTTTACAAATTAATTTATTGTTAGAGTACATAAATTGAATGATTTAGAGTAGTTACAACAGAGTTAGTGCAGATAGAACAGAATTGAAATAAATGGAACAGTCGGAGTAATTCAAAATGCAAATAGAATTAATGCAACTGGAACATAATTAGAGCATAAACGGCAAATTCAGGTCAGAACAGTTCGAGCAGAATCAAAAATAAAATTAGAACAATTCGAACACAGAGTCAGTGCAAGTGTTTTTACAAATTGATTTATTGTTAGAGTACATAAATTGAATGATTTAGAGTAGTTACAACAGTGTTAGTGCAGATAGAACAGAATTGAAATAATTGGAACAGTCAGAGTAATTCAAAATGCAAATAGAATTAATGCAACTGGAACATAGTTAGAGCATAAACGGCAAGTTCAGGTCAGAACAGTTCGAGCAGAATCAAAAATAAAATTAGAACAATTCGAACACAGAGTCAGTGCAAGTGTTTTTACAAATTGATTTATTGTTGGAGTACATAAATTGAATGATTTAGAGTAGTTACAACAGTGTTAGTGTAGATAGAACAGAATTGAAATAATTGGAACAGTCAGAGTAATTCAAAATGCAAATAGAACATACTTAGAGCATAAACGGCAAATTCAGGTCAGAACAGTTCGAGCAGAGTCAAAAATAAAATTAGAACAATTCGAACACAGAGTCAGTGCAAGTGTTTTTACAAATTAATTTATTGTTAGAGTACATAAATTGAATGATTTAGAGTAGTTACAACAGAGTTAGTGCAGATAGAACAGAATTGAAATAATTGGAACAGTCAGAGTAAATCAAAATGCAAATAGAATTAATGCAACTGGAACATAATTAGAGCATAAACGGCAAATTCAGGTCAGAACAGTTCGAGCAGAGTCAAAAATAAAATTAGAACAATTCGAACACAGAGTCAGTGCAAGTGTTTTACAAATTAATTTATTGTTAGAGTACATAAATTGAATGATTTAGAGTAGTTACAACAGAGTTAGTGCAGATAGAACAGAATTGAAATAATTGGAACAGTCAGAGTAATTCAAAATGCAAATAGAATTAATGCAACTGAAACATAATTAGAGCATAAATGGCAAGTTCAGGTCAGAACAGTTCGAGCAGAGTCAAAAATAAAATTAGAACAATTCGAACACAGAGTCAGTGCAAGTGTTTTTACAAATTGATTTATTGTTGGAGTACATAAATTGAATGATTTAGAGTAGTTACAACAGTGTTAGTGTAGATAGAACAGAATTGAAATAATTGGAACAGTCAGAGTAATTCAAAATGCAAATAGAACATACTTAGAGCATAAACGGCAAATTCAGGTCAGAACAGTTCGAGCAGAGTCAAAAATAAAATTAGAACAATTCGAACACAGAGTCAGTGCAAGTGTTTTTACAAATTAATTTATTGTTAGAGTACATAAATTGAATGATAGAGTAGTTACAACAGAGTTAGTGCAGATAGAACAGAATTGAAATAATTGGAACAGTCAGAGTAAATCAAAATGCAAATAGAATTAATGCAACTGGAACATAATTAGAGCATAAACGGCAAATTCAGGTCAGAACAGTTCGAGCAGAGTCAAAAATAAAATTAGAACAATTCGAACACAGAGTCAGTGCAAGTGTTTTACAAATTAATTATTGTTAGAGTACATAAATTGAATGATTTAGAGTAGTTACAACAGAGTTAGTGCAGATAGAACAGAATTGAAATAATTGGAAACAGTCAGAGTAATTCAAAATGCAAATAGAATTAATGCAACTGAAACATAATTAGAGCATAAATGGCAAGTTCAGGTCAGAACAGTTCGAGCAGAGTCAAAATAAAATTAGAACAATTCGAACACAGAGTCAGTGCAAGTGTTTTTACAAATTAATTTATTGTTAGAGTACATAAATTGAATGATTTAGAGTAATTACAACAGAGTTAGTGCAGATAGAACAGAATTGAAATAATTGGAACAGTCAGAGTAAATCAAAATGCAAATAGAATTAATGCAACTGGAACATAATTAGAGCATAAACGGCAAATTCAGGTCAGAACAGTTCGAGCAGAGTCAAAAATAAAATTAGAACAATTCGAACACAGAATCAGTGCAAGTGTTTTTTATAAATTAATTTATTGTTGGAGTACATAAATTGAATGATTTAGAGTAGTTACAACAGTGTTAGTGCAGATAGAACAGAATTGAAATAATTGGAACAGTCAGAGTAATTCAAAATGCAAATAGAATTAATGCAACTGAAACATAATTAGAGCATAAATGGCAAGTTCAGGTCAGAACAGTTCGAGCAGAGTCAAAAATAAAATTAGAACAATTCGAACACAGAGTCAGTGCAAGTGTTTTTACAAATTAATTTATTGTTAGAGTACATAAATTGAATGATTTAGAGTAGTTACAACAGAGTTAGTGCAGATAGAACAGAATTGAAATAATTGGAACAGTCAGAGTAAATCAAAATGCAAATAGAATTAATGCAACTGGAACATAATTAGAGCATAAACGGCAAATTCAGGTCAGAACAGTTCGAGCAGAGTCAAAAATAAAATTAGAACAATTCGAACACAGAGTCAGTGCAAGTGTTTTTACAAATTAATTTATTGTTAGAGTACATAAATTGAATGATTTAGAGTAGTTACAACAGAGTTAGTGCAGATAGAACAGAATTGAAATAATTGGAACAGTCAGAGTAATTCAAAATGCAAATAGAATTAATGCAACTGAAACATAATTAGAGCATAAATGGCAAGTTCAGGTCAGAACAGTTCGAGCAGAGTCAAAAATAAAATTAGAACAATTCGAACACAGAGTCAGTGCAAGTGTTTTTACAAATTAATTTATTGTTGGAGTACATAAATTGAATGATTTAGAGTAGTTACAACAGAGTTAGTGCAGAAAGAACAGAATTGAAATAATTGGAACAGTCAGAGTAATTCAAAATGCAAATAAAATTAATGCAACTGGAACATAATTAGAGCATAAACGGCAAATTCAGGTCAGAACAGTTCGAGCAGAGTCAAAAATAAAATTAGAACAATTCGAACACAGAATCAGTGCAAGTGTTTTTATAAATTAATTTGTTGTTAGAGTACATAAATTGAATGATTTAGAGTAGTTACAACAGAGTTAGTGCAGATAGAACAGAATTGAAATAATTGGAACAGTCAGAGTAATTCAAAATGCAAATAGAATTAATGCAACTGGAACATAATTAGAGCATAAACGGCAAATTCAGGTCAGAACAGTTCGAGCAGAGTCAAAAATAAAATTAGAACAATTCGAACACAGAATCAGTGCAAGTGTTTTTATAAATTAATTTATTGTTGGAGTACATAAATTGAATGATTTAGAGTAGTTACAACAGTGTTAGTGCAGATAGAACAGAATTGAAATAATTGGAACAGTCAGAGTAATTCAAAATGCAAATAGAATTAATGCAACTGAAACATAATTAGAGCATAAATGGCAAGTTCAGGTCAGAACAGTTCGAGCAGAGTCAAAAATAAAATTAGAACAATTCGAACACAGAGTCAGTGCAAGTGTTTTTACAAATTAATTTATTGTTGGAGTACATAAATTGAATGATTTAGAGTAGTTACAACAGAGTTAGTGCAGATAGAACAGAATTGAAATAATTGGAACAGTCAGAGTAATTCAAAATGCAAATAGAATTAATGCAACTGAACATAATTAGAGCATAAACGGCAAATTCAGGTCAGAACAGTTCGAGCAGAGTCAAAAATAAAATTAGAACAATTCGAACACAGAATCAGTGCAAGTGTTTTTTATAAATTAATTTATTGTTGGAGTACATAAATTGAATGATTTAGAGTAGTTACAACAGTGTTAGTGCAGATAGAACAGAATTGAAATAATTGGAACAGTCAGAGTAATTCAAAATGCAAATAGAATTAATGCAACTGAAACATAATTAGAGCATAAATGGCAAGTTCAGGTCAGAACAGTTCGAGCAGAGTCAAAAATAAAATTAGAACAATTCGAACACAGAGTCAGTGCAAGTGTTTTTACAAATTAATTTATTGTTGGAGTACATAAATTGAATGATTTAGGAGTAGTTACAACAGAGTTAGTGCAGATAGAACAGAATTGAAATAATTGGAACAGTCAGAGTAATTCAAAATGCAAATAGAATTAATGCAACTGAAACATAATTAGAGCATAAATGGCAAGTTCAGGTCAGAACAGTTCGAGCAGAGTCAAAAATAAAATTAGAACAATTCGAACACAGAGTCAGTGCAAGTGTTTTTACAATTAATTTATTGTTAGAGTACATAAATTGAATGATTTAGAGTAGTTACAACAGAGTTAGTGCAGATAGAACAGAATTGAAATAATTGGAACAGTCAGAGTAAATCAAAATGCAAATAGAATTAAAGCAACTGGAACATAATTAGAGCATAAACGGCAAATTCAGGTCAGAACAGTTCGAGCAGAGTCAAAAATAAAATTAGAACAATTCGAACACAGAGTCAGTGCAAGTGTTTTTACAAATTGATTTATTGTTAGAGTACATAAATTGAATGATTTAGAGTAGTTACAACAGAGTTAGTGCAGATAGAACAGAATTGAAATAATTGGAACAGTCAGAGTAATTCAAAATGCAAATAGAATTAATGCAACTGAAACATAATTAGAGCATAAATGGCAAGTTCAGGTCAGAACAGTTCGAGCAGAGTCAAAAATAAAATTAGAACAATTCGAACATAGAATCAGTGCAAGTGTTTTTTACAAATTAATTTATTGTTAGAGTACATAAATTGAATGATTTAGAGTAGTTACAACAGAGTTAGTGCAGATAGAACAGAATTGAAATAATTGGAACAGTCAGAGTAAATCAAAATGCAAATAGAATTAATGCAACTGGAACATAATTAGAGCATAAACGGCAAATTCAGGTCAGAACAGTTCGAGCAGAGTCAAAAATAAAATTAGAACAATTCGAACACAGAGTCAGTGCAAGTGTTTTACAAATTAATTTATTGTTAGAGTACATAAATTGAATGATTTAGAGTAGTTACAACAGAGTTAGTGCAGATAGAACAGAATTGAAATAATTGGAACAGTCAGAGTAATTCAAAATGCAAATAGAATTAATGCAACTGGAACATAATTAGAGCATAAACGGCAAATTCAGGTCAGAACAGTTCGAGCAGAGTCAAAAATAAAATTAGAACAATTCGAACACAGAATCAGTGCAAGTGTTTTTATAAATTAATTTATTGTTGGAGTACATAAATTGAATGATTTAGAGTAGTTACAACAGTGTTAGTGCAGATAGAACAGAATTGAAATAATTGGAACAGTCAGAGTAATTCAAAATGCAAATAGAATTAATGCAACTGAAACATAATTAGAGCATAAATGGCAAGTTCAGGTCAGAACAGTTCGAGCAGAGTCAAAAATAAAATTAGAACAATTCGAACACAGAATCAGTGCAAGTGTTTTTATAAATTAATTTATTGTTGGAGTACATAAATTGAATGATTTAGAGTAGTTACAACAGTGTTAGTGCAGATAGAACAGAATTGAAATAATTGGAACAGTCAGAGTAATTCAAAATGCAAATAGAATTAATGCAACTGAAACATAATTAGAGCATAAATGGCAAGTTCAGGTCAGAACAGTTCGAGCAGAGTCAAAAATAAAATTAGAACAATTCGAACACAGAGTCAGTGCAAGTGTTTTTACAAATTAATTTATTGTTGGAGTACATAAATTGAATGATTTAGAGTAGTTACAACAGAGTTAGTGCAGATAGAACAGAATTGAAATAATTGGAACAGTCAGAGTAATTCAAAATGCAAATAGAATTAATGCAACTGAAACATAATTAGAGCATAAATGGCAAGTTCAGGTCAGAACAGTTCGAGCAGAGTCAAAAATAAAATTAGAACAATTCGAACACAGAGTCAGTGCAAGTGTTTTTACAAATTAATTTATTGTTAGAGTACATAAATTGAATGATTTAGAGTAGTTACAACAGAGTTAGTGCAGATAGAACAGAATTGAAATAATTGGAACAGTCAGAGTAAATCAAAATGCAAATAGAATTAATGCAACTGGAACATAATTAGAGCATAAACGGCAAATTCAGGTCAGAACAGTTCGAGCAGAGTCAAAAATAAAATTAGAACAATTCGAACACAGAGTCAGTGCAAGTGTTTTTACAAATTGATTTATTGTTAGAGTACATAAATTGAATGATTTAGAGTAGTTACAACAAAGTTAGTGCAGATAGAACAGAATTGCAATAATTGGAACAGTCAGAGTAATTCAAAATGCAAATAGAATTAATGCAACTGAAACATAATTAGAGCATAAATGGCAAGTTCAGGTCAGAACAGTTCGAGCAGAGTCAAAAATAAAATTAGAACAATTCGAACATAGAATCAGTGCAAGTGTTTTTACAAATTAATTTATTGTTAGAGTACATAAATTGAATGATTTAGAGTAGTTACAACAGAGTTAGTGCAGATAGAACAGAATTGAAATAATTGGAACAGTCAGAGTAAATCAAAATGCAAATAGAATTAATGCAACTGGAACATAATTAGAGCATAAACGGCAAATTCAGGTCAGAACAGTTCGAGCAGAGTCAAAAATAAAATTAGAACAATTCGAACACAGAGTCAGTGCAAGTGTTTTACAAATTAATTTATTGTTAGAGTACATAAATTGAATGATTTAGAGTAGTTACAACAGAGTTAGTGCAGATAGAACAGAATTGAAATAATTGGAACAGTCAGAGTAATTCAAAATGCAAATAGAATTAATGCAACTGAAACATAATTAGAGCATAAATGGCAAGTTCAGGTCAGAACAGTTCGAGCAGAGTCAAAAATAAAATTAGAACAATTCGAACACAGAATCAGTGCAAGTGTTTTTATAAATTAATTTGTTGTTAGAGTACATAAATTGAATGATTTAGAGTAATTACAACAGAGTTAGTGCAGATAGAACAGAATTGAAATAATTGGAACAGTCAGAGTAATTCAAAATGCAAATAGAATTAATGCAACTGGAACATAATTAGAGCATAAACGGCAAATTCAGGTCAGAACAGTTCGAGCAGAGTCAAAAATAAAATAAGAACAATTCGAACACAGAATCAATGCAAGTGTTTTTATAAATTAATTTATTGTTGGAGTACATAAATTGAATGATTTAGAGTAGTTACAACAGAGTTAGTGCAGATAGAACAGAATTGAAATAATTGGAACAGTCAGAGTAATTCAAAATGCAAATAGAATTAATGCAACTGAAACATAATTAGAGCATAAATGGCAAGTTCAGGTCAGAACAGTTCGAGCAGAGTCAAAAATAAAATTAGAACAATTCGAACACAGAGTCAGTGCAAGTGTTTTTACAAATTAATTTATTGTTAGAGTACATAAATTGAATGATTTAGAGTAGTTACAACAGAGTTAGTGCAGATAGAACAGAATTGAAATAATTGGAACAGTCAGAGTAAATCAAAATGCAAATAGAATTAATGCAACTGGAACATAATTAGAGCATAAACGGCAAATTCAGGTCAGAACAGTTCGAGCAGAGTCAAAAATAAAATTAGAACAATTCGAACACAGAGTCAGTGCAAGTGTTTTTACAAATTGATTTATTGTTAGAGTACATAAATTGAATGATTTAGAGTAGTTACAACAGAGTTAGTGCAGATAGAACAGAATTGAAATAATTGGAACAGTCAGAGTAATTCAAAATGCAAATAGAATTAATGCAACTGAAACATAATTAGAGCATAAATGGCAAGTTCAGGTCAGAACAGTTCGAGCAGAGTCAAAAATAAAATTAGAACAATTCGAACACAGAATCAGTGCAAGTGTTTTTACAAATTAATTTATTGTTAGAGTACATAAATTGAATGATTTAGAGTAGTTACAACAGAGTTAGTGCAGATAGAACAGAATTGAAATAATTGGAACAGTCAGAGTAAATCAAAATGCAAATAGAATTAATGCAACTGGAACATAATTAGAGCATAAACGGCAAATTCAGGTCAGAACAGTTCGAGCAGAGTCAAAAATAAAATTAGAACAATTCGAACACAGAGTCAGTGCAAGTGTTTTACAAATTAATTTATTGTTAGAGTACATAAATTGAATGATTTAGAGTAGTTACAACAGAGTTAGTGCAGATAGAACAGAATTGAAATAATTGGAACAGTCAGAGTAATTCAAAATGCAAATAGAATTAATGCAACTGGAACATAATTAGAGCATAAACGGCAAATTCAGGTCAGAACAGTTCGAGCAGAGTCAAAAATAAAATTAGAACAATTCGAACACAGAATCAGTGCAAGTGTTTTTATAAATTAATTTATTGTTGGAGTACATAAATTGAATGATTTAGAGTAGTTACAACAGTGTTAGTGCAGATAGAACAGAATTGAAATAATTGGAACAGTCAGAGTAATTCAAAATGCAAATAGAATTAATGCAACTGAAACATAATTAGAGCATAAATGGCAAGTTCAGGTCAGAACAGTTCGAGCAGAGTCAAAAATAAAATTAGAACAATTCGAACACAGAATCAGTGCAAGTGTTTTTATAAATTAATTTATTGTTGGAGTACATAAATTGAATGATTTAGAGTAGTTACAACAGTGTTAGTGCAGATAGAACAGAATTGAAATAATTGGAACAGTCAGAGTAATTCAAAATGCAAATAGAATTAATGCAACTGAAACATAATTAGAGCATAAATGGCAAGTTCAGGTCAGAACAGTTCGAGCAGAGTCAAAAATAAAATTAGAACAATTCGAACACAGAGTCAGTGCAAGTGTTTTTACAAATTAATTTATTGTTGGAGTACATAAATTGAATGATTTAGAGTAGTTACAACAGAGTTAGTGCAGATAGAACAGAATTGAAATAATTGGAACAGTCAGAGTAATTCAAAATGCAAATAGAATTAATGCAACTGAAACATAATTAGAGCATAAATGGCAAGTTCAGGTCAGAACAGTTCGAGCAGAGTCAAAAATAAAATTAGAACAATTCGAACACAGAGTCAGTGCAAGTGTTTTTACAAATTAATTTATTGTTAGAGTACATAAATTGAATGATTTAGAGTAGTTACAACAGAGTTAGTGCAGATAGAACAGAATTGAAATAATTGGAACAGTCAGAGTAAATCAAAATGCAAATAGAATTAATGCAACTGGAACATAATTAGAGCATAAACGGCAAATTCAGGTCAGAACAGTTCGAGCAGAGTCAAAAATAAAATTAGAACAATTCGAACACAGAGTCAGTGCAAGTGTTTTTACAAATTGATTTATTGTTAGAGTACATAAATTGAATGATTTAGAGTAGTTACAACAAAGTTAGTGCAGATAGAACAGAATTGCAATAATTGGAACAGTCAGAGTAATTCAAAATGCAAATAGAATTAATGCAACTGAAACATAATTAGAGCATAAATGGCAAGTTCAGGTCAGAACAGTTCGAGCAGAGTCAAAAATAAAATTAGAACAATTCGAACATAGAATCAGTGCAAGTGTTTTTACAAATTAATTTATTGTTAGAGTACATAAATTGAATGATTTAGAGTAGTTACAACAGAGTTAGTGCAGATAGAACAGAATTGAAATAATTGGAACAGTCAGAGTAAATCAAAATGCAAATAGAATTAATGCAACTGGAACATAATTAGAGCATAAACGGCAAATTCAGGTCAGAACAGTTCGAGCAGAGTCAAAAATAAAATTAGAACAATTCGAACACAGAGTCAGTGCAAGTGTTTTACAAATTAATTTATTGTTAGAGTACATAAATTGAATGATTTAGAGTAGTTACAACAGAGTTAGTGCAGATAGAACAGAATTGAAATAATTGGAACAGTCAGAGTAATTCAAAATGCAAATAGAATTAATGCAACTGAAACATAATTAGAGCATAAATGGCAAGTTCAGGTCAGAACAGTTCGAGCAGAGTCAAAAATAAAATTAGAACAATTCGAACACAGAATCAGTGCAAGTGTTTTTATAAATTAATTTGTTGTTAGAGTACATAAATTGAATGATTTAGAGTAATTACAACAGAGTTAGTGCAGATAGAACAGAATTGAAATAATTGGAACAGTCGGAGTAATTCAAAATGCAAATAGAATTAATGCAACTGGAACATAATTAGAGCATAAACGGCAAATTCAGGTCAGAACAGTTCGAGCAGAGTCAAAAATAAAATAAGAACAATTCGAACACAGAATCAATGCAAGTGTTTTTATAAATTAATTTATTGTTGGAGTACATAAATTGAATGATTTAGAGTAGTTACAACAGAGTTAGTGCAGATAGAACAGAATTGAAATAATTGGAACAGTCAGAGTAATTCAAAATGCAAATAGAATTAATGCAACTGAAACATAATTAGAGCATAAATGGCAAGTTCAGGTCAGAACAGTTCGAGCAGAGTCAAAAATAAAATTAGAACAATTCGAACACAGAATCAGTGCAAGTGTTTTTACAAATTTATTTGCTGTTAGAGTACATAAATTGAATGATTTAGAGTAATTACAACAGTGTTAGTGCAGATAGAACAGAATTGAAATAATTGGAACAGTTAGAGCAATTCAAAATACAAATAGAATTAATGCAACTGAAACATAATTAGAGCATAAACGGCAAGTTCAGGTCAGAACAGTTCGAGCAGAGTCAAAAATAAATTTAGAACAATTCGAACACAGAGTCAGTGCAAGTGTTTTTACAAATTGATTTATTGTTGGAGTACATAAATTGAATGATTTAGAGTAGTTACAACAGAGTTAGTGCAGATAGAACAGAATTGAAATAATTGGAACAGTCAGAGTAATTCAAAATGCAAATAGAACATACTTAGAGCATAAACGGCAAATTCAGGTCAGAACAGTTCGAGCAGAGTCAAAAATAAAATAAGAACAATTCGAACACAGAATCAGTGCAAGTGTTTTTATAAATTAATTTGCTGTTAGAGTACATAAATTGAATGATTTAGAGTAATTACAACAGAGTTAGTGCAGATAGAACAGAATTGAAATGAATGGAACAGTCGGAGTAATTCAAAATGCAAATAGAATTAATGCAACTGGAACATAATTAGAGCATAAATGGCAAGTTCAGGTCAGAACAGTTCGAGCAGAGTCAAAAATAAAATTAGAACAATTCGAACACAGAGTCAGTGCAAGTGTTTTTAGAAATTAATTTATTGTTAGAGTACATAAATTGAATGATTTAGAGTAGTTACAACAGAGTTAGTGCAGATAGAACAGAATTGAAATAATTGGAACAGTCAGAGTAATTCAAAATGCAAATAGAATTAATGCAACTGAAACATAATTAGAGCATAAATGGCAAGTTCAGGTCAGAACAGTTCGAGCAGAGTCAAAAATAAAATTAGAACAATTCGAACACAGAGTCAGTGCAAGTGTTTTTAGAAATTAATTTATTGTTAGAGTACATAAATTGAATGATTTAGAGTAGTTACAACAGAGTTAGTGCAGATAGAACAGAATTGAAATAATTGGAACAGTCAGAGTAATTCAAAATGCAAATAGAACATACTTAGAGCATAAACGGCAAATTCAGGTCAGAACAGTTCGAGCAGAGTCAAAAATAAAATTAGAACAATTCGAACACAGAGTCAGTGCAAGTGTTTTTACAAATTAATTTATTGTTGGAGTACATAAATTGAATGATTTAGAGTAGTTACAACAGTGTTAGTGCAGATAGAACAGAATTGAAATAATTGGAACAGTCAGAGTAATTCAAAATGCAAATAGAATTAATGCAACTGAAACATAATTAGAGCATAAATGGCAAGTTCAGGTCAGAACAGTTCGAGCAGAGTCAAAAATAAAATTAGAACAATTCGAACACAGAGTCAGTGCAAGTGTTTTTACAAATTGATTTATTGTTGGAGTACATAAATTGAATGATTTAGAGTAGTTACAACAGTGTTAGTGCAGATAGAACAGAATTGAAATAATTGGAACAGTCAGAGTAATTCAAAATGCAAATAGAATTAATGCAACTGAAACATAATTAGAGCATAAATGGCAAGTTCAGGTCAGAACAGTTCGAGCAGAGTCAAAAATAAAATTAGAACAATTCGAACACAGAGTCAGTGCAAGTGTTTTTACAAATTAATTTATTGTTGGAGTACATAAATTGAATGATTTAGAGTAATTACAACAGAGTTAGTGCATATAGAACAGAATTGAAATAATCGGAACAGTCAGAGTAATTCAAAATGCAAATAGAATTAATGCAACTGGAACATAATTAGAGCATAAACGGCAAATTCAGGTCAGAACAGTTCGAGCAGAGTCGAAAATAAAATTAGAACAATTCGAACACAGAATCAGTGCAAGTGTTTTTATAAATTAATTTGTTGTTAGAGTACATAAATTGAATGATTTAGAGTAGTTACAACAGAGTTAGTGCAGATAGAACAGAATTGAAATGAATGGAACAGTCGGAGTAATTCAAAATGCAAATAGAATTAATGCAACTGGAACATAATTAGAGCATAAACGGCAAATTCAGGTCAGAACAGTTCGAGCAGAGTTAAAAATAAAAATAGAACAATTCGAGCACAGAGTCAGTGCAAGTGTTTTTACAAATTAATTTATTGTTGGAGTGCATAAATTGAATGATTTAGAGTAGTTACAATAGAGTTAGTGCAGATAGCCGGGAATAGCAACAACAATTTGATTTTGTACCGAAAATTATCAAAACGACATTTGAATAGATGACCGGTTATCTGTAATACCGACATTCAAGTTTCCAAGGTCATTTGTCGAATGTCACTGTTGCCCAACATGGATTTCCATTATTGTTTTTGAAATATTGATGTGGCAACACTGAAAAAACGCGCAAGTAGGCTTTTTGTTTTTAGCAGTTGGTACTGTCATGGCGTCTTTTGTTGTTGTTTGGGGTTTTTTTGCATAATTTCGGGGTTATTTGGACTAATTAAGGGCCGAAAAGTGTTTTAAAAGTGTTCGTTGGACTGTTTTGCATCCAAAATACACAAAATTCCAGGCCGGGCGATTGATTTTGATTGAAAATTGGTAAGATACAAAAATTGATTGTTAAATTTTTTAAAAAATTGTTCTTTTTTTTTGGCATTTTACGTTGGTATTGGGGTCAAATAGTTTGTAGAGAATTTAATTAGCTTTATTTTGAGCCAAATTACGTCAAAATTGCTTGAAAATTGACAAAGTTATGAACAAAAATGTAAATCCATGTCAAAACTTTGAAAAAAATCGCCTTTTATTGGATTTTGACACTTGACATTTGACATTTGATATTATACAATATGGCGTTGGACAAAATGTTTTGTTTATGTCGTTTTCTATAGTTTTTGGTCAAATTAGGTGATTTTTTTATTGGATTTATATGCGGAAAAATGTCAATTAAAGTTCCTGTCATTGGACTTTATGGAAAGAGCGACTTTTAGTATTTTCATCAAAAATCCTTAAATGTCAACTAGATAACGTTATCAGGTGGTTCTTATTAATAAAAAAAAAACCGATGACGCCATCTAGCGACAAACGCCTCAAAATGACAGAAGTGTTAAGTGTTGGCGAACGCCTCGAAATGGCAATTAATTTACTTTGAATGTTAACAAATGCCTTAAAATGTCAATTAATTTCCATCGTAGTAAATGAAATGCCAAATAAAATACATTACAGGAATCTGTAATTTCTAATTGTGGCATTTGTCGCTAGATGGCGCAAGTTGTTGTTTTTTTTTTTTAATTTTTTTAACCCAGCTGTGTACCGGTTATAATTGATTAAAATGAAAAATATACTATACATTTTCTTTATTAATAATTAATATTAAAGTTATAACTAATAAATTGTTAATAAATCATCATAATTAATCCACAGGAATCTTTATTGTGTTTACTTTAAAATAAAAATTCAATTTTCCGCCTGATTGCACCGAGAGAAGGACAAAGCAACAAAAACAATTTCCTTGTTTAAATTGTTATTAAAATTTAGAAAAAAAAAGCTCAATTCCTATTTATCACTAGATAATAATTGATAAATACAGGGTGGCCCCAAATAGGTTAAAGGTCTGTTCCCACAGGAGTCTCTAATAGTTTGCAAACTGTCAGTAAACATCGCCCATACATGTTTTCCAATGCTGTGTTGTTACAAAATAAATTTGTAACTCAGTTGAGCGATTGTTTAGAAACCTTAAACTGTACGTAAAAACGGCACAAGCCCCACAAAAACATAACCTCAAAACGTAAACAAACAACAATAAAAATCACTTTATTGGGGGGCCCACCACCTCGGTAAACGTCAATGTCCCGTTAAACTTGAGCCACGGGGTCTCGAGCCGCGACAAACCATATAAAACCGACTGCCAACCGAGCAAACACAATCAGTGATTGGCAAACGTGTAAAGTGAAAGCGCAAAATGGAACCGATTTCGTTTAAGAAACAGAAAACGGGGCTGCAAGTTGCTACCAACGTCACGAAACAAGACAACATCGTGACCAGAGCGAAAAGGGGCCAAATTTTGGGGCCCAGAGGATTTAGAGGCTGCACCGTATGGTTTACAGGTAATATTAATCGATAATTAACTGGGACTAAATGCTCTTCCGATAATAGAAATAATAGTGTTTTTGTTACTATTCTGATTATTGCGTTACTAGTTTATTTTATTATTGTTCCTTTATTATTTTCGGACTTATACCATTTACTAATATTATTCCGAATGTTTTTATATTTTCAAAAAAAAAAAAGTAGTTGGAGACGTATATGTCATGAAATTAAAATTATGGAAGCCTCAGACAATCCTATATTTCCCTATTATCTGAGATTTTGTATCATTATTGAGATCATTATTGATCTAGGTCAATAAAGGCTATTTCTATTATTAGTAGTAGAAAATAGTATTTATACTATACATATACATATACACCAGAAAGTGGCACTTTTTATCTCAAGGTGAAAAGTTTGTCGTCGAGGGATAAAAGACACCACTCCTGTGAAATGTTGATAAATCACAATACTGTAATGACATATAGCTAACACTTTTAGCTACTAGGGATTGAAAAAACTCTCAATCCCTAAGGTTTCAAAATAATTTTTCAGTTCCTAGGGATTAAAAAAATTTCTATTCTCTAGAAATTAAAAGTATCATTTAGTCCATGAAAACAGGGATCAAAAGTGCCACTTTTGTCTTAGAAGTGGATAAAATTTAAAAATCATTATACAGGGTGAGTTACTAAGCGTGCGGTAGTCCATATCTCTTATACTAACAGAAAAAAGTAAATACAGAACTTGTAGATAAACATGAGTACTACATTCCTAAATTAATTTCCAGTATACAGGGTGGCCCAATAAGTAGTGGTGGCTCAGGGTTATGTTTTTTTTAAATGATTAGCCCTGTATATCATGACATTTCTGGATTCTGCGAAAAATTCTAGAAATATTTCATGTACAATGTCATATCTTCAACTATTGACAGGTTGAAATTGACTTTTTTGCATCTTTAACAGACTGTAAAACCTAAACGGTTAATTTTAGAGGAAAACCGATTTTACATTCCTATCTTAGATTTTCATAAGCTATCATTTGACACCAACTTTGAATTTAACCGGAGATTATAAATTTAAGCGGAATTTCTAATTATGGATTAAAAAAATACTGTCTCACACAATCCAAAGTTTTCCTGGAAAACTCGTTAAGAGAAAATTTTGATACTCTTTGCATGTAAAGAAGAAGGTGAGAAGCTCAGTTTCCCAAAATTTCAAATTTTTCCAGTAGAAAATAACAACATGAAGAATCTTGGAAATCAACCTGCAAGAACTAAATTAGCTGAAAATACAATCTCACTCATTTCAAAATTTTCTGGAAAACTAGTGAAGGGAAAATTTTTAATCCTATTAGAAATTAATGAAAATCAACTTAATTAGGTATAAATGCACTATCTAACATTTTATTTTTTTTTTCTGGAAAACTATCCAGAGAAAAAATTATGACATTTTCTGGAAAAAAAAAAAAATCAGAGGCGTATCATAGTAAAGTTTCAATTTTTTTTCAGTGGAAAATAACCCCATTACAAATTAATAAAATTAACTAAATTAGGCATAAATACACCATCTAACATTTTATTGTTTTTTCTGGAAAACTATCCAGAGGAAAATTATGACATTTTCTGGAAAAAAAGAGGAAAGTCAAAGGTGTATCATAGTAAAGTTTCAAATTTTTCCAGTGAAAAACAACCCCAATGGAAGTTAAAAAAAATCAATTAAATTAGACATAAATGCACCATCTAACATTTTTTTTTTTTTCTGGAAAACCATTCAAGGGAAAATTATAACATTTTCTGGAAAAAAAGAAGAAAATCAGAGGCGTATCTTAGTGAAGTTTCAATTTTTTTCAGTGGAAAATAACCCCATTGCAAATTAATGAAATTAATTAAATTAGGCACTCGATTAGGCATAAATGCATCATCCAACATTTATTTTTCTTCTGGGAAACTATTCAGGGAAAAATTATGACATTTTTTGGAAAAAAAGAAGACAGTCAGGGGCGTATCATAGTAAAATTTAAAATTTTTCTAGTGAAAAATAACCTCATTGGAAATTAATGAAAATCAACTAAATTAGGCATAAATGCACTATTTAATATTTTATTTTTTTCCGGAAAACTATTCAGGGGAAAATTATGACATTTTCTGGAAAAAAAGAAGAAAGTCAGAGGCGTATCATAGTAAAATTTTAAATTTTTCCAATGAAAAATAACCTCATTGAAAATTAATGAAAATCAACTAAATTAGACATGAATGCACCATCTAATATATTATTTTTTTTCTGGAAAACTATTCAGGCAAAAATTATGACATTTTCTGGAAAAAAAGAAGAAAGTCAGGGATGTATCATAGTAAAATTTCAAATTTTTCCAGTGGAAAATAACCTCATTGGAAATTAATGAATATCAATTAAATTAGGTATGAATTAGCATTTAATTTTTTTTTTCTGGAAAACTATTCAAGGGAAAATTATGACATTTTTTGGAAAAAAAGAAGAAAGTCAGGGGCGTATCATAGTAAAATTTTAAACTTTTCCAATGAAAAATAACCTCATTGGAAATTAATGAATATCAATTAAATTAAATATGAATTAACATTTTATTTTTTTTTCTGGAAAACTATTCAAGGGAAAATTATGATATTTTTTGGAAAAAAAGAAGAAAGTCAGAGGCGTATCATAGTAAAATTTTAAACTTTTCCAATGAAAAATAACCTCATTGGAAATTAATGAAAATCAACTAAATTAGACCTAAATGCACCATCTAATTTTTTTTTTTCTGGACAACTATTTAGGCAAAAATTATGACATTTTCTGGAAAAAAAGAAAAAAGTCAGGGGCGTATCATAGTAAAATTTTAAACTTTTCCAATGAAAAATAACCTCATTGGAAATTGATGAATATCAACTAAATTAGACATGAATGCACCATCTAATATATTATTTTTTTTCTGGAAAACTATTCAGGCAAAAATTATGACATTTTCTGGAAAAAAAGAAGAAAGTCAGGGGTGTATCATAGTAAAATTTCAAATTTTTCCAGTGGAAAATAACCTCATTGGAAATTAATGAATATCAATTAAATTAGGTATGAATTAACATTTTATTTTTTTTTCTGGAAAACTATTCAAGGGAAAATTATGACATTTTTTGGAAAAAAAGAAGAAAGTCAGGGGCGTATCATAGTAAAATTTTAAACTTTTCCAATGAAAAATAACCTCATTGGAAATTAATGAAAATCAACTAAATTAGACCTAAATGCACCATCTAATATTTTTTTTTCTGGACAACTATTTAGGCAAAAATTATGACATTTTCTGGAAAAAAAGAAAAAAGTCAGGGGCGTATCATAGTAAAATTTTAAACTTTTCCAATGAAAAATAACCTCATTGGAAATTGATGAATATCAATTAAATTAGACATGAATGCACCATCTAATATATTATTTTTTTTCTGGAAAACTATTCAGGCAAAAATTATGACATTTTCTGGAAAAAAAGAAGAAAGTCAGGGGTGTATCATAGTAAAATTTTAAATTTTTCCAGTGGAAAATAACCTCATTGGAAATTAATGAATATCAATTAAATTAGGTATGAATTAACATTTTATTTTTTTTTCTGGAAAACTATTCAAGGGAAAATTATGACATTTTTTGGAAAAAAAGAAGAAAGTCAGAGGCGTATCATAGTAAAATTTTAAACTTTTCCAATGAAAAATAACCTCATTGGAAATTAATGAAAATCAACTAAATTAGACCTAAATGCACCATCTAATTTTTTTTTTTTCTGGACAACTATTTAGGCAAAAATTATGACATTTTCTGGAAAAAAAGAAAAAAGTCAGGGGCGTATCATAGTAAAATTTTAAACTTTTCCAATGAAAAATAACCTCATTGGAAATTGATGAATATCAACTAAATTAGACATGAATGCACCATCTAATATATTATTTTTTTTCTGGAAAACTATTCAGGCAAAAATTATGACATTTTCTGGAAAAAAAGAAGAAAGTCAGGGGTGTATCATAGTAAAATTTCAAATTTTTCCAGTGGAAAATAACCTCATTGGAAATTAATGAATATCAATTAAATTAGGTATGAATTAACATTTTATTTTTTTTTCTGGAAAACTATTCAAGGGAAAATTATGACATTTTTTGGAAAAAAAGAAGAAAGTCAGGGGCGTATCATAGTAAAATTTTAAACTTTTCCAATGAAAAATAACCTCATTGGAAATTAATGAAAATCAACTAAATTAGACCTAAATGCACCATCTAATATTTTTTTTTCTGGACAACTATTTAGGCAAAAATTATGACATTTTCTGGAAAAAAAGAAAAAAGTCAGGGGCGTATCATAGTAAAATTTTAAACTTTTCCAATGAAAAATAACCTCATTGGAAATTGATGAATATCAATTAAATTAGACATGAATGCACCATCTAATATATTATTTTTTTTCTGGAAAACTATTCAGGCAAAAATTATGACATTTTCTGGAAAAAAAGAAGAAAGTCAGGGGTGTATCATAGTAAAATTTTAAATTTTTCCAGTGGAAAATAACCTCATTGGAAATTAATGAATATCAATTAAAATTAGGTATGAATTAACATTTTATTTTTTTTTCTGGAAAACTATTCAAGGGAAAATTATGACATTTTTTGGAAAAAAAAGAAGAAAGTCAGAGGCGTATCATAGTAAAATTTTAAACTTTTCCAATGAAAAATAACCTCATTGGAAATTAATGAATATCAATTAAATTAAATATGAATTAACATTTTATTTTTTTTTCTGGAAAACTATTCAAGGGAAAATTATGACATTTTTTGGAAAAAAAGAAGAAAGTCAGGGGCGTATCATAGTAAAATTTTTAAACTTTTCCAATGAAAAATAACCTCATTGGAAATTAATGAAAATCAACTAAATTAGACCTAAATGCACCATCTAATATTTTTTTTTTCTGGACAACTATTTAGGCAAAAATTATGACATTTTCTGGAAAAAAAGAAAAAAGTCAGGGGCGTATCATAGTAAAATTTTAAACTTTTCCAATGAAAAATAACCTCATTGGAAATTAATGAAAATCAACTAAATTAGACCTAAATGCACCATCTAATATTTTTTTTTCTGGACAACTATTTAGGCAAAAATTATGACATTTTCTGGAAAAAAAGAAAAAAGTCAGGGGGCGTATCATAGTAAAATTTTAAACTTTTCCAATGAAAAATAACCTCATTGGAAATTGATGAATATCAATTAAATTAGACATGAATGCACCATCTAATATATTATTTTTTTTCTGGAAAACTATTCAGGCAAAAATTATGACATTTTCTGGAAAAAAAGAAGAAAGTCAGGGGTGTATCATAGTAAAATTTTAAATTTTTCCAGTGGAAAATAACCTCATTGGAAATTAATGAATATCAATTAAATTAGGTATGAATTAACATTTTATTTTTTTTTCTGGAAAACTATTCAAGGGAAAATTATGACATTTTTTGGAAAAAAAGAAGAAAGTCAGGGGCGTATCATAGTAAAATTTTAAAACTTTTCCAATGAAAAATAACCTCATTGGAAATTAATGAATATCAATTAAATTAAATATGAATTAACATTTTATTTTTTTTTCTGGAAAACTATTCAAGGGAAAATTATGACATTTTTTGGAAAAAAAGAAGAAAGTCAGGGGCGTATCATAGTAAAATTTTAAACTTTTCCAATGAAAAATAACCTCATTGGAAATTAATGAAAATCAACTAAATTAGACCTAAATGCACCATCTAATTTTTTTTTTTCTGGACAACTATTTAGGCAAAAATTATGACATTTTCTGGAAAAAAAGAAAAAAGTCAGGGGCGTATCATAGTAAAATTTTAAACTTTTCCAATGAAAAATAACCTCATTGGAAATTGATGAATATCAACTAAATTAGACATGAATGCACCATCTAATATATTATTTTTTTTTCTGGAAAACTATTCAGGCAAAAATTATGACATTTTCTGGAAAAAAAGAAGAAAGTCAGGGGTGTATCATAGTAAAATTTCAAATTTTTCCAGTGGAAAATAACCTCATTGGAAATTAATGAATATCAATTAAATTAGGTATGAATTAACATTTTATTTTTTTTTCTGGAAAACTATTCAAGGGAAAATTATGACATTTATTTTTGGAAAAAAAGAAGAAAGTCAGGGGCGTATCATAGTAAAATTTTAAACTTTTCCAATGAAAAATAACCTCATTGGAAATTAATGAAAATCAACTAAATTAGACCTAAATGCACCATCTAATTTTTTTTTTTTCTGGACAACTATTTAGGCAAAAATTATGACATTTTCTGGAAAAAAAGAAAAAAGTCAGGGGCGTATCATAGTAAAATTTTAAACTTTTCCAATGAAAAATAACCTCATTGGAAATTGATGAATATCAATTAAATTAGACATGAATGCACCATCTAATATATTATTTTTTTTCTGGAAAACTATTCAGGCAAAAATTATGACATTTTCTGGAAAAAAAGAAGAAAGTCAGAGGCGTATCATAGTAAAATTTTAAATTTTTCCAGTGGAAAATAACCTCATTGGAAATTAATGAATATCAATTAAATTAGGTATGAATTAACATTTTATTTTTTTTTCTGGAAAACTATTCAAGGGAAAATTATGACATTTTTTGGAAAAAAAGAAGAAAGTCAGAGGCGTATCATAGTAAAATTTTAAACTTTTCCAATGAAAAATAACCTCATTGGAAATTAATGAATATCAATTAAATTAAATATGAATTAACATTTTATTTTTTTTTCTGGAAAACTATTCAAGGGAAAATTATGACATTTTTTGGAAAAAAAGAAGAAAGTCAGGGGCGTATCATAGTAAAATTTTAAACTTTTCCAATGAAAAATAACCTCATTGGAAATTAATGAAAATCAACTAAATTAGACCTAAATGCACCATCTAATATTTTTTTTTCTGGACAACTATTTAGGCAAAAATTATGACATTTTCTGGAAAAAAAGAAGAAAGTCAGAGGCGTATCATAGTAAAATTTTAAATTTTTCCAATGAAAAATAACCTCATTGAAAATTAATGAAAATCAACTAAATTAGACATGAATGCACCATCTAATATATTATTTTTTTTCTGGAAAACTATTCAGGCAAAAATTATGACATTTTCTGGAAAAAAAGAAGAAAGTCAGGGATGTATCATAGTAAAATTTCAAATTTTTCCAGTGGAAAATAACCTCATTGGAAATTAATGAATATCAATTAAATTAGGTATGAATTAGCATTTAATTTTTTTTTTCTGGAAAACTATTCAAGGGAAAATTATGACATTTTCTGGAAAAAAAGAAGAAAATCAGAGGCGTATCTTAGTAAAGTTTCAATTCTTTTCAGTGGAAAATAACCCCATTGCAAATTAATGAAATTAATTAAATTAGGCACTCGATTAGGCATAAATGCATCATCCAACATTTATTTTTCTTCTGGGAAACTATTCAGGGAAAAATTATGACATTTTTTGGAAAAAAAGAAGACAGTCAGGGGCGTATCATAGTAAAATTTCAATTTTTTTAGTGGAAAATATACCCATTGGAAATTAATGAAAATCAACTAAATTAGGCATAAATGCACTATTAAATATTTTATTTTTTTCCGGAAAACTATTCAAGGAAAAATTATGACATTTTCTGGAGAAAAAGAGAAAAGTCAGAGGCGTATCATAGTAAAATTTCAAATTTTTTTAGTGGAAAATAACCTAATTGGAAGTTAATAAATATCAACTAAATTGGGCATGAATGCATCATCTAGCATTTAATTTTTTTTCCTGGAAAACTGTCTAAGAGAAAATTATGACATTTTCTGGAAAAAAAGAGGAAAGTCAAAGGCGTATCATAGTTAAATTTCAAATTTTTCAAATGGAAGATAATTCTATTGGAAATTAATGAAAAGCAACTAAATTAGGCATGAATGCACCATCTAATATATTATTTTTTTTCTGGAAAACTATTCAAGGAAAAATTATGACATTTTCTGGAGAAAAAGAGAAAAGTCAGGGGCGCATCACACTAAAATTTCAAATTTTTCCCGCGAAAAACAACAAAATTAAAAATAATTTTAAAAATTAAATAGGGGTGCGTTCGTTAACATCTTTTTTGGTAAAAAAAAGGACCCGCTCAGAAAAATCAATGAAATTGACAACTGACAGTGTAAACCCAGTCACCAAAAAAATACTTAACTAACACTTTTGACTGTTGACATTTAAAATGTCAACTGTCAAAAAATATATACAAAGGTGGCTAAACATAAGGGCTTGCACGCCAACAAAATAAGTTTAGGAAAATAGAAATTATTTTCTAGTGAAAAACTAAACAATTATAGTTTTTAGGCGTATTATAATGATCAGCGTTGCCAACTTAGCGGATTTTCCGTCATATCTAATGGATTTTGGTGGAGGGAAACGGAAAACAAACAGTTTCAACGAAGGACAAAGTTTCCGTTTAAAAATTCTAAATTATGTTCTGTAAATGTAATAAACTGATTGTTTAGCGATTCAAGCTACTTTTGGTCTGTAAACAAGCCTTTACGGAAACGTTGATCCGACTAGCCCAATCACCAGCTGATATTATCTGTCTTTTTTCAATGGTGTTCATTGAACAAAGATAAAATACAAACACCTGAGGCGTTTTCTCGCGTTCACTTTTTTAAAACTATTTTGAAACAGTACATTCTCGCGATAAACCCATGACATCACGTCAAAATTGGTTCAAATTGTTTCGAAATGCAATCTAATCCACATTTTCAAACCATATTCTCACGCAGAGAAATTATGACGTCATGATGACATTACTTTAACCAGTTTTGAATTATTTGAGACGCAAGAAAATGCCTCTGGTGATCGGGTGAAACGGATCAGTGTTTCTAAAAACGCCTAAAATCAAATGGCACTGCCGTCAATGTCGTTAACTTTGCATTATTTGGTTGGCACTACTGAATAAATTTTATTTGTTTAGCGCATTTCGCATGTTTCATTCTGACTGATTTTATTGACGGAAAAAAAAAGGTTTAACGGGTTTTTGACGGAAATCTACAGCAAAGTTGACGGAATTAAGAAAATACTGTTGGCAACACTGATAATGATCTTTGATAGTAGATAGTACATAACCCGAGACATAACCATTCCGTTATAGTACAAATACTATAATTATAGTACGGTTGGCAACACTGCATTTCCTTTATGTAGGGATATTAGTAACTTTTTTTCAACTGTCTTTATGTAAGACTCTACTTCATTATAAGAATTGAAACTTTTTCCTTGTTTCTAACGCGAGTTTTCATAGAATTCATATTAAATTTTAGTTCCTCTAGAATTATGGAGTTCCGATGCAATTGCATGGAATTCCAAGGAATTGTTAGGGAATTCTCATCGTTTCATAAGAAATTCCAATAAAATTCCGAAAAATCCAATATAATTAAATAAAGTTTTATTTTTATTCCAAGGAATTTCCAGTTTTAAACATGGCAATTTAGTGAAATTGGAATTCCGAAATATTCCCATCGAATTATTGAATTTTAGTAAAATTAGAGAATATTTCACAAGTGGAATTCCGAGGAATTTTTTGGCTAAAAACTTGGAATTTCGGTAAAATTTGGAAAAATTCACATGTAATGATCTGAAATTTTAATATATTTCGGAGGAATTACTTACGGTGAATTTTCAAGAAATTACTTGAAGTTTCATTAATATTCCCAGCAATTCCTGACTATTGAAAGAGAATTTCAGTCAAATTTCGAAATATGGAAATAAATGAAATTTTGAAGAAAAAAAAAATGGAATTTCGAGAAATTTTCGACTAATAAGGTGGAATTGCAGTGAAATTTCGAAAAATTTTCATAAAATCTTAGTGAAATTCTTGCATTTTTAAGAAATTACAGAAAATGTCAGTGAAATTCCGAAAATTTTGTGGAATTCCGGGATACTTCAGTGGTGAAGTTTTGGGGAATTTCAGTAAAGTTTTAAAAACATTATGGAATTTGGAATTTCTATAGAATTTTAAAGAATTTCCATTAAATTATATATAATTTCATTTTGTGTCGACTTACATAATCCAAGGAATTCTCGTCGAATTACATATATGAAATTCCTTGAAATTGTGGAATTCCAGTGAAATGACATCCGAAAAATTCCATGGAAATTTCGACGGAATTCCGAAAAATTGAATTAAATTTTAGTAAAATTTTGAGTAATTTCTGGTAAATTACATAAAATTTTAATGGAATTCCAAGAAATTTCATGAAATCTTTTATCGTAATTCCGAGGAATTTTTGTACAAGAATTCTATTAAATTTTATGGTGAAATTCCATGGAATCTTATGGTGAAATTCAGAAAAATATTATAAAATCTTATGGTAAAGTTTCTAGGACTTTCTGTTTTTCTATTGAAATTTGTCATTTGAATGGAATTTCGAGGAATTCCAGAAAATCTTCTAGTGAAATTCTAAGGAATTTTTATGAAATTAACACAACGCATACTTCCCATGGAATTCATAAGTAATATAATTCCAAGGAATTTTTGTCCAAGAATCTATTGAATTTTATAGTGGAATTCCATAGAATCACATGATGAAATTCGGAAAAGTATTATAAAATCCTATAGTTAAATGTTTCAGAATTTTCGTTTTTCCATTCAAATTTTTCATTTGAATTTAGAATCTCTAAAAACTTTTCAAAAACTCCTAAAGTGCTGTAAAATTGTGTAAAAATTTTCAAAATTCCCAAAATCTTCAATTAAGATTTGAAATATGTGTTCATTATTTTATAGATTTAAATAAACCTCGGAATGGTTGATTGGTCAAAATCTGTATATACAGAAAAACTTGTAAGATATATTTAAAATCCCTAATAACCTTTAAAAATTTAACAAAACCTCACAATATCCCTTAAAAATCACTTGAAATCGCATAAAATTTCACAAAATTTTATTAGAACAAAAAAAAATCTGGTAAAATCATTTATATGTATCCTTCAAAATTTCCAGAAATCCTTTGGAATCCTCAAAAATCCGTTAAAATTTCTAAAAATCCTTTAGGATCTTTAATGACCGTTTCCACCAACTATTTTAGGGGAGTGCCTTCATTGCAAGGGGTAAACCACCTAGGAATTCTTTGCTAAAAATGCGGGAAATATAAAGGAATTTGTGGGGAATTTGAGGGAACTCATCGGAATTTTAGGTATTTGGGCAATTTATGGAAATTAAAAAAAAAAACTAGTTTTATGTTGAATGTTGGACATTCATTTTCATTAAAAAAATTCTCCCAAAATTTCATTTCATGAAACTTGAAAAATATAAAACAATAATGAGTATGTACAGTTTTTGTGAGCTAATTTCCAAGATTCTCATGTTTTTATTTTCCACGGAAAAACTTTAAATTTTAGAAAAATGAGCTAACCTTCCTCTTCACATGCAAGAAGTTTCAAATTTTTTCCTTCAATAGTTTTCCAGGAAAACTTTGAAATGTGCGAGACTGTATTTTCAATTAATTCAATTATTGGAGGTTAATTTCCAAGATTCTTTATGTTGTTATTTTCCATTGGAAAAATTTTAAATTTTTGGAAACTGAGCTTCTCACCTTCCTCTTTACATGCAAAGAGTATCAAAATTTTCTCTTAACGAGTTTTCCAGGAAAACTTTGAAATGTGTGAGATTGTATTTTGAATTAATTCAATTATTGGAGGTTAACTTACAAGATTCTTCATATTGTTATTTTTCAATGAAAAATTCCTTGGAATTATATTACTTATGAATTCCATGGGAAGTATGCGTTGTGTTAATTTCATAAAAATTCCTTAGAATTTCACTAGAAGATTTTCTGGAATTCCTCGAAATTCCATTCAAATGACAAATTTCAATAGAAAAACAGAAAGTCCTAGAAACTTTACCATAAGATTTTATAATATTTTTCTGAATTTCACCATAAGATTCCATGGAATTTCACCATAAAATTTAATAGAATTCTTGTACAAAAATTCCTCGAAATTACGATAAAAGATTTCATGAAATTTCTTAGAATTCCATTAAAATTTTATGTAATTTACCAGAAATTACTCAAAATTTTACTAAAATTTAATTCAATTTTTCGGAATTCCGTCGAAATTTCCATGGAATTTTTCGGATGTCATTTCACTGGAATTCCACAATTTCAAGGAATTTCATATATGTAATTCGACGAGAATTCCTTGGATTATATAAGTCGACACAAAATGAAATTATATATAATTTAATGGAAATTCTTTAAAATTCTATAGAAATTCCAAATTCCATAATGTTTTTAAAACTTTACTGAAATTCCCCAAAACTTCACCACTGAAGTATCCCGGAATTCCACAAAATTTTCGGAATTTCACTGACATTTTCTGTAATTTCTTAAAAATGCAAGAATTTCACTAAGATTTTATGAAAATTTTTCGAAATTTCACTGCAATTCCACCTTATTAGTCGAAAATTTCTCGAAATTCTATTTTTTTTTTTCAAAATTTCATTTATTTCCATTTTTCGAAATTTGACTGAAATTCTCTTTCAATAGTCAGGAATTGCTGGGAATATTAATGAAACTTCAAGTAATTTCTTGAAAATTCACCGTAAGTAATTCCTCCGAAATATATTAAAATTTCAGATCATTACATGTGAATTTTTCCAAATTTTACCGAAATTCCAAGTTTTTAGCCGAAAATTCCTCGGAATTCCACTTGTGAAATATTCTCTAATTTTACTAAAATTCAATAATTCGATGGGAATATTTCGGAATTCCAATTTCACTAAATTGCCATGTTTAAAACTGGAAATTCCTTGGAATAAAAATAAAAGTTTATTTAATTATATTGGATTTTTCGGAATTTTATTGGAATTTCTTATGAAACGATGAGAATTCCCTAACAATTCCTTGGAATTCCATGCAATTGCATCGGAACTCCATAATTCTAGAGGAACTAAAATTTAATGTGAACTCTATGAAAACTCGCGTTAGAAACAAGGAAAAAGTTTCAATTCTTATAATGAAGTAGAGTCTTACATAAAGACAGTTGAAAAAAAGTTACTAATATCCCTACATAAAGGAAATGCAGTGTTGCCAACCGTACTATAATTATAGTATTTGTACTATAATGGAATGGTTATGTCTCGGGTTATGTACTATCTACTATCAAAGATCATTATCAGTGTTGCCAACAGTATTTTTTTAATTCCGTCAACTTTGCTGTAGATTTCCGTCAAAAACCCGTTAAACCTTTTTTTTTCCGTCAATAAAATCAGTCAGAATGAAACATGCGAAATGCGCTAAACAAATAAAATTTATTCAGTAGTGCCAACCAAATAATGCAGAGTTAACGACATTGACAGCAGTGCCATTTGATTTTAGGCGTTTTTAGAAACACTGATCCGTTTCACCCGATCACCAGAGGCATTTTCTTGCGTCTCAAATATTTCAAAACTGGTTAAAGTAATGTCATCATGACGTCATAATTTCTCTGCGTGAGAAAATGGTTTGAAAATGTGGATTAGATTGCATTTCGAAACAATTTGAACCAATTTTGACGTGATGTCATGGGTTTATCGCGAGAATGTACTGTTTCAAAATAGTTTTAAAAAAGTGAACGCGAGAAAACGCCTCAGGTGTTTGTATTTTATCTTTTTTCAATGAACACCATTGAAAAAAGACAGATAATATCAGCTGGTGATTGGGCTAGTCGGATCAACGTTTCCGTAAAGGCTTGTTTACAGACCAAAAGTAGCTTGAATCGCTAAACAATCAGTTTATTACATTTACAGAACATAATTTAGAATTTTCAAACGGAAACTTTGTCCTTCGTTGAAACTGTTTGTTTTCCGTTTCCCTCCACCAAAATCCATTAGATATGACGGAAAATCCGCTAAGTTGGCAACGCTGATCATTATAGTACGCCTAAAAACTATAATTGTTTAGTTTTTCACTAGAAAATAATTTCTATTTTCCTAAACTTATTTTGTTGGCGTGCAAGCCCTTATGTTTAGCCACCTTTGTATATATTTTTTGACAGTTGACATTTTAAATGTCAACAGTCAAAAGTGTTAGTTAAGTATTTTTTTGGTGACTGGGTTTACACTGTCAGTTGTCAATTTCATTGATTTTTCTGAGCGGGTCCTTTTTTTTACCAAAAAAGATGTTAACGAACGCACCCCTATTTAATTTTTAAAATTATTTTTAATTTTGTTGTTTTTCGCGGGAAAAATTTGAAATTTTAGTGTGATGCGCCCCTGACTTTTCTCTTTTTCTCCAGAAAATGTCATAATTTTTCCTTGAATAGTTTTCCAGAAAAAAAATAATATATTAGATGGTGCATTCATGCCTAATTTAATTGATTTTCATTAATTTCCAATAGAATTATCTTCCATTTGAAAAATTTGAAATTTAACTATGATACGCCTTTGACTTTCCTCTTTTTTTCCAGAAAATGTCATAATTTTCTCTTAGACAGTTTTCCAGGAAAAAAAATTAAATGCTAGATGATGCATTCATGCCCAATTTAGTTGATATTTATTAACTTCCAATTAGGTTATTTTCCACTAAAAAAATTTGAAATTTTACTATGATACGCCCCTGACTTTTCTCTTTTTCTCCAGAAAATGTCATAATTTTTCCTTGAATAGTTTTCCGGAAAAAAATAAAATATTTAATAGTGCATTTATGCCTAATTTAGTTGATTTTCATTAATTTCCAATGGGTATATTTTCCACTAAAAAAATTGAAATTTTACTATGATACGTCCCTGACTTTCCTCTTTTTTTCCAAAAAATGTAATAATTTTTCCCTGAATAGTTTTCCAGAAGAAAAATAAATGTTGGATGATGCATTTATGCCTAATCGAGTGCCTAATTTAATTAATTTCATTAATTTGCAATGGGGTTATTTTCCACTGAAAAAAATTGAAACTTTACTAAGATACGCCTCTGATTTTCTTCTTTTTTTCCAGAAAATGTCATATTTTTCCCTTGAATAGTTTTCCAGAAAAAAAAATAAAATGCTAATTCATACCTAATTTAATTGATATTCATTAATTTCCAATGAGGTTATTTTCTACTGGAAAAATTTGAAATTTTACTATGATACGCCCCTGACTTTCTTCTTTTTTTCCAGAAAATGTCATAATTTTCCCCTGAATAGTTTTCCAGAAAAAAAAAATGTTAAATGGTGCATTTATGCCTAATTTAATTGATTTTTATTATAATTTCCAATGGGGTTATTTTCCATTGGAAAAATTTGAAATTTTAGTATGATACGCCCCTGACTTTTCTCGTTTTGTCTAGAAAATTTCATAATAGTTTGATCTCTATGAGTTTCACTAGGACAATTGGTGGTTATCTGTCTCCAGCAGGATACTATAATTTGTACAAATATACTATAATTTTATAGTAGTAGTTGGCAACACTGAAGAGATGCTAAAAAATTGCAAAAAGTTGTCCCAAAAAATATCAACAGGCTAAGGCAGAATTCGTATACTACTATTCGGTATACTACCTATTGGATTATTAGAATATACTTGCCATCAAGGTGGTAAAAGATTTAAATCACTAAGCAAAGGCATGCAAAAAGTAAGGTCAGTACCTACCTATACATAATTATACAGTAAAAACAATACTTCCTAAATTATAATATCAGTCATAGATAATTGTATTTTCGGACAGTGTAAAAAAAAAATTAGGGGAGAACTGATTTTTTCAAGATTGTTCAAGAGGGGTGTCCTTGGTTGAGGGGGTGCCCACCGAAAACGCGCCGCAGGCTAAATTTTTCGCATATTTCAAGGTCATTCATTTTTCCAGAACAATTATTTCCTTTGTGAGAAGAATAAAACAAAACAAAAATTTATTTTCTTCAATATATTTTGTATTTTCTTTTGGGCATCCTAATTTTTCTCTTGATAATTCAATCCTGGGGAGGGGGGGGGGGGGGTAATTACCCCCATTACCCCTCCCGACGCGACGCCCCTGCCCCCTTGGCTATACGGGGTTGTGGCTCAACATTTGTTGGTTTTTAATTAGGCAATCCAACAACAACCTGTCAAACTCCAAATACCGCGCCAACTATATTTTTTTCTAAAAATATAAAAATGTTCGGAATAATATGAGTAAATAGTGAACATTTTGCGGAACAGAAACAAAAATACTATTATTCCGATTATCGAACGAGGAGCATCCAGTCCCTAATTAAATCAATAAATAATTATTCATTATTAATTAAGGTTTATCTGGAGCTGGCAAAACAACTATAGCTTTCGAACTAGAAAACTATTTAGTCTCCCAAGGGATTCCCGCTTACAGTTTAGACGGAGACAACATGCGACACGGCCTCAACAAAGACCTGGGCTTCACCAAAAAAGACAGAGAAGAAAACATCAGACGTGTAGCAGAAGTTGCTAAACTCTTTGCAGACGCTGGACAGGTTTGCCTGTGCAGTTTCGTATCCCCGTTTGCCGAAGACAGAGAGGTGGCTCGCAGGATTCACCAGGAAAACGATTTGAAGTTTTTCGAGGTTTTTGTGGATACACCTTTTGACGTGTGCGAAAGACGAGATCCTAAAGGTTTGTATAAAAAGGCCAAACAAGGACAAATCAAGGGATTTACAGGGGTGGATCAGCCTTATGAGGCCCCAAACAATCCCGATTTGGTTATTAAAAGTATTGAGTATACTCAGAATGGTTCGCGTGAGTATTCTTTAGCAGAGTGTACTAATTATGTTATCGAGATGCTTAAGGAAAACGGGATTGTGCCTCGTTTGACTCAGCAAGAAGAAATTTCTGAGTTGTTTGTACCAATAATTGAAAAAGAGGCTCAAAGTTTAGCAAAATTGGAAATTAATAAGCTCGATTTGCAATGGTTGCAGGTTTTGAGTGAGGGGTGGGCGCACCCGTTAAAAGGCTTTATGCGCGAAGAAGAATTCCTGCAAACTCTTCATTTTAATTGCCTTTTCAATGATGACGGCAACCCTGTCAATCAGAGCGTACCGATTGTCTTAGCTTTGTCAACCAGTGATAAAGAAAGGTAAGAGCAAAGAATATTATAGATTAACGTCTCTAGAAGTCTTGTCCGTATTCTGATTTTTAATACCTCGATAGACGCCGGTTTTTGCCGGTGTGGACGCTGGTTCGAGTCTATTGCCCACTGTTGCCAAGTTGTCAGTGCTATTGATTCCAAAAATTGAAAAAAATAAGGGGGAATTAGAAAATAACAAGAATTATCTGAGAAATGACAGGAATTAAAAAATTTCAAAAACCATTTTTTTTTTTTGACAGATCCAATGACACCTATAAATTATTATATTTTTTTTTTCTTTCAAGTTTGTCATTTTTTTTTGACAGGTTCAATAATATGTTTTTTTTTTTTTTCAAATGTCATTTTTTGACAGGTCCAAAGTTATAAAAAAAAAATAATTTTTTTTTCAAACGTAATTTTTTGACAGGTCCAAAGTTATTAAAAAAAATATATATTTTTTTAAAACGTCATTTTTTGACAGGTCCAATCCTAAAAAAAAAAAATTTTTTTTCAAATCTAATAACACCCATGAATTTTTTTTTTTTTTTTCAAGTGTAATTTTTTTTTGACAAGTCCAATAATATTAATGTTATTTTTTTTTGAAATGTCATTTTTTGACCGGTCCAAACTAATAAAAAAAAAAAAAAATTTTAAACGTCATTTTTTGACAGGTCTAATCCTATAATTTTTTTTTTTTTTTTTCAAATGTATTTTTTTTTTGACAGGTCCAATGACACCTATAATTTTTTTTTTATTCAAGTGTCATTTTTTTTTGACAGGTCCAATAATATGATTTTTTTTTTTTTTCAAATGTCATTTTTTGACAGGTCCAAAGTTATAAAAAAAAAATATTTTTTTTTTAAACCTCATAATATGAAAGTTTTTTTTTTTTTTCAAATGTCATCTTTTCACAAGTCCAAAGTTATAAAAAAAAATTGTTTTTTTTTCAAACATCAAGTTTTGACAGGTCTAATCCTATAAAAAAAAAAAAATCAAATAAAATCTTTTTTTGACAGGTTCAATGACACCTATAATTTTTTTATTTTTTTTTCAAATGTCATTTGTTCACAAGTCCAAAGTTATAAAAAAAAATTGTTTTTTTTTCAAACGTCATTTTTTGACAGGTCCAATCCTATAAAAAAAAAATTTTTTTTTCAAATTACAGGTCCAATGACACCTATAAATTATTATTTTTTTTTTTTCAAGTATCATTTTTTTTTGACAGGTCCAATAATATGATTTTTTTTTTTTTTCAAATGTCATTTTTTGACAGGTCCAAAGTTATAAAAAAAAAATATTTTTTTTTTAAACCTCATTTTTTGACAAGTCCAATCCTATAAAAAAATATTTTTTTTCAAATGAATTTTTTTTCAAATGTCATTTTTTGACAGGTCCAAACTTATAAAAAAAAAAATATTTTTTTTTCAAACGTAATTTTTTGACAGGTCCAAACCCTTTAAAAAATATATATATTTTTTTTCAAATCCAATAACACCCATGAATTTTTTTTTTTTTTTTCAAGTGTCATTTTTTTTTGACAGGTCCAATAATATGAAAGTTTTTTTTTTTTTTCAAATGTCATCTTTTCACAAGTCCAAAGTTATAAAAAAAAATTGTTTTTTTTTCAAACATCAAGTTTTGACAGGTCTAATCCTATAAAAAAAAAAAAAATCAAATAAAATCTTTTTTTGACAGGTTCAATGACACCTATAATTTTTTTATTTTTTTTTCAAATGTCATTTGTTCACAAGTCCAAAGTTATAAAAAAAAATTGTTTTTTTTTCAAACGTCATTTTTTGACAGGTCCAATCCTATAAAAAAAATTTTTTTTTTTCAAATTACAGGACCAATGACACCTATAAATTATTATTTTTTTTTTTTCAAGTATCATTTTTTTTTGACAGGTCCAATAATATGATTTTTTTTTTTCAAATGTCATTTTTTGACAGGTCCAAAGTTATAAAAAAAAAATATTTTTTTTTTAAACCTCATTTTTTGACAAGTCCAATCCTATAAAAAAATATTTTTTTTCAAATGAATTTTTTTTCAAATGTCATTTTTTGACAGGTCCAAACTTATAAAAAAAAAAATATTTTTTTTTCAAACGTAATTTTTTGACAGGTCCAAACCCTTTAAAAAATATATATATTTTTTTTCAAATCCAATAACACCCATGAATTTTTTTTTTTTTTTTCAAGTGTCATTTTTTTTTGACAGGTCCAATAATATGAAAGTTTTTTTTTTTTTTCAAATGTCATCTTTTCAAAAGTCCAATGTTATAAAAAAAAATTGTTTTTTTTTCAAACATCAAGTTTTGACAGGTCTAATCCTATAAAAAAAAAAAATCAAATAAAATCTTTTTTTGACAGGTTCAATGACACCTATAATTTTTTTATTTTTTTTTCAAATGTCATTTGTTCACAAGTCCAAAGTTATAAAAAAAAATTGTTTTTTTTTCAAACGTCATTTTTTGACAGGTCCAATCCTATAAAAAAAATTTTTTTTTTTCAAATTACAGGTCCAATGACACCTATAAATTATTATTTTTTTTTTTTCAAGTATCATTTTTTTTTGACAGGTCCAATAATATCATTTTTTTTTTGTTTTCAAATGTCATTTTTTGACAGGTCCAAAGTTATAAAAAAAAAATATTTTTTTTTTAAACCTCATTTTTTGACAAGTCCAATCCTATAAAAAAATATTTTTTTTCAAATGAATTTTTTTTCAAATGTCATTTTTTGACCGGTCCAAACTAATAAAAAAAAAAAAAAAAATTTTAAACGTAATTTTCTGACATCCAAACTTATAAAAAAAAAATATTTTTTTTTTCAAATTTCATTTTTTGACAGGTCCAAACTTAAAAAAAAAATTTTTTGTTCAAACGTCATTTATTTTTTGACAGGTCCAAATTTATAGAATTTTTTTTTCTCAAACGTCATTTTTTGACAGGTCCAATCTTATAAAAAAATTTTTTTTTCAAATTACAGGTCCGATGACTGTCAATATGATTTTTTTTTTTTAAATGTCATTTTTTGATTGGTCCAAACTTATAAAAAAAATAAAATTTTTCAAACGTCATTTTTTGACAGGTCCAATCCTATATAAAAAAAAAAAAATTTCAAATGAATTTTTTTTGACAGGTCCAATGACACCTATAAATTTTATTTATTTTTTTTTCAAGTGTTATTTTTTTTTGACAGGTCCAAAAATATGAATTTTTTATTTTTTTTTTCAATGTCATTTTTTGACAGGTCCAAACTTTAAAAAAAATTTTTTTTTTCAAACGTTATTTTTTGACAAGTCCAATCTTTGGACATGTCAAAAAATGACATTTGAAAAAAAAAAAAAATTCATATCATTGGACCTATCAAAAAATAATGACACACTTGAAAAAAAAAAAAAAAAAAATTATAGATGTCATTGGACCTGTCAAAAAAAAAATACATTTAAAAAAAAAAAATTATAAGATTGGACCTGTCAAAAAATGACGTTTAAATTTTTTTTTTTTTAAGTTTGGACCTGTCAAAAAATGACTTTTGAAAAAAAAATCATATTATTAGACCTGTCAAAAAAAAAATGACATTTGAGAAAAAAAAAAAATTCATATTATTGGACCTGTCAAAAAAAATGACATTTAAAAAAAAAAAAAAAAAATCAGATCATTGGACCAAACTTTTGAACCTGTGAAAAAATGACATTTGAAAAAAAAAAACTTATTCATATTATTGGCCTGTCAAAAAAAAATGACACAAAATATTTTTTTTTTATAGGATTGGACCTGTCAAAAAATGACGTTTGAAAAAAAAGATTTTTTTTTATAATTTTGGACCTGTCAAAAAGTAACATTTGAAAAAAAATAAAAATTCATATTGCTCCTGTCAAAAAAAATGACACTTGAAAAAAAAAATAATTATAGGTGTCATTGGACCTGTCAAAAAAAAAAATCATTTGAATTTTTTTTTTATAGGATTGGACCTGTCAAAAAATGACGTTTGAAATTTTTTTTTTTTTTTATAAGTTTGGACCTGTCAAAAATTGACATTTAAAAAAAAAATCATATCATTGAACCTGTCAAAAAAAAATGACATTTGAAAAAAAAAAAAAATTTCATATTATTGTACCTATCAAAAAAAAAATGACATTTGCAAAAAAAAATATTTTATAGGTGTCATTGGACCTGACATTTGAAAAAAAAAATTAATTTCAAAAAAAAAATTTTTTATAGGCTTGGACCTGTCAAAAAATGACGTTTAAAAAAAACATTTTTTTTTATAAGTTTGGACCTGTCAAAAAATGACATTGAAAAAAAAAATAAAAAATTTTCATATTATTGGACCTGTCGAAAAAAAATTACACACTTGAAAAAAAAATAATAATTTTTAGGCGTCATTAGACTTGTCAAAAAAAAAATACATTTAAAAAAACAAAATAATTATAGGATTGGACCTGTCAAAAAATGACGTTTGGAAAAAAAAAAAAATTTTTAATAAGTTAGGACCTGTCAAAAAATTACGTTTGAAAAAAAATATATTTTTTTTTATAAGTTTGGATCTGTCAAAAAATGACATTTGAAAAAAAAAAAAAATTCATATCATTGGACCTATCAAAAAATAATGACACACTTGAAAAAAACAAAAAAAAAAATTATAGATGTCATTGGACCTGTCAAAAAATGACGTTTAAAATTTTTTTTTTTTTAAGTTTGGACCTGTCAAAAAATGACATTTGAAAAAAAAATATTATTGGACCTGTCAAAAAAAAAGGATATTTGAAAAAAAAAAAAATTTTTTTTTTTCATATCATTGAACCGGACCTGTAAAAAAAAAATGACACTTGAAAAAAAAAAAAAAATTGGACCTGTCAAAAAAAAAAAATTCATTTGAAAAAAATTTTTTTTTAATAGGATTGGACCTGTCAAAAAATGACGTTTGATATTTTTTTTATAAGTTTGGACCTGTCAAAAAATGAAGTTTGAAAAAAAATCTTTTTTTTTATAACTTTGGACCTATCAAAAAATGACATTTGAAAAAAAAATAAAAAATTATCATTGTTAAACCTGTCAAAAAAAAAATGACAAAAAAAAAAATAATAATTTATAGGTGTCATTGGACCTGTCAAAAAAAAAATTACATTTAAAATTTTTTTTTTTTTTACAAGGTTGAACCTAGCAAAAAATGACGTTTGAAAAAAAAAAATTCTATAAATTTGGACCTGTCAAAAAATGAAATTTGAAAAAAAAATAAAAATTTTGTTCATATTATTGGACATGTCAAAAAAAAATTACACACTTGTAAAAAAAAAAATATATAGGTGTTATTGGACCTGTCAAAAAAAAATACACTTGAAAAAACAAATAAAAATTTATAGGATTGAACCTGTCAAAAAATAACGTTTAAAAAAAAATATATTTTTTTTTAATAGGTTTGGACCTGTCAAAAAATTTCGTTTGAAATTTTTTTTTTTTTTTTAAAGAAGTTTGGACCTGTCAAAAAATGACATTTGAAAAAAAAAATCATTTGAAATAAAAAAAATTCTATAGGATTGAACCTGTCAAAAAATGACGTTTGAACAAAAAAAAATTTTTTTTTAGAAGTTTGGACCTGTCAAAAAAAAATGACACTTGAAAAAAAAAAAAAAAAAAATTTTTGGGTGCCATTGGACCTGTCAAAAAAAAAATACATTTGAAAAAAAAAAAAAAAAATATATTTTTTTTTTATAAGTTTGGACCTGTCAAAAAATTACGTTTAAAATTTTTTTTTTTTTATTAGTTTGGACCGGTCAAAAAATGACATTTGCAAAAAAAAATCACATATTATTGGACCTGTCAAAAAAAAATTACATTTGAAAAAAAAAAAAAAATTCATGGGTATTATTGGACCTGTCAAAAAAAAAATTCATTTGAAAAAAATTTTTTTTATAGGATTGGACCTGTCAAAAAATGAAATTTGAAAAAAAAAACAAATTTTTTTTATAACTTTGGACCTGTGAAAAAATGACATTTGAAAAAAAAAAATAAATTCATATTATTGGACCTGTCAAAAAAAAATGACACTTGCAAAAAAATATAATAATTTATAGGTGTCATTGGACCTGTCAAAAAAAAAAAAATCATTTGATTTTTTTTTTTTATAGGATTGGACCTGTCAAAAAATGACGTTTTAAAAAAATATATATTTTTTTTTTAATAAGTTTGAACCTGTCAAAAAATTACGTTTGAAAAAATTTTTTTTTTTATAAGTTTGGACTTTTGGACCTGTCAAAAAATGACATTTGAAAAAAAATTCATTTGAAAAAAAATATTTTTTTAAAACGTCATCTTTTGACAGGTCCAATCCTAAAAAATTATTTTCAAATGTATTATTTTTTTTTTGTCCAATGACACCTATATTTATTTATTTTTTTCAAGTGTGTCATTTTTTTTGTGACATGTCCAATAATATGAACAAAGATTTAATTTTTTTTTCAAATGTCATTTTTTGACAGGTCCAAATTTATAGATTTTTTTTTTTCTCAAACGTCATTTTTTGACAGGTCCAATCTTATAAAAAAAAATTTTTTTTCAAATTACAGTTCCGATGACTGTCAATATGATTTTTTTTTTTTAAATGTCATTTTTTGACAGGTCCAAACTTATAAAAAAAATAAAATTTTTCAAACGTCATTTTTTGACAGGTCCAATCCTATAAAAAAAAAAAAAATTCAATTGAAATTTTTTTTTTAGACCGGTCCAATGACACCTATAAATTATTTTTTTCTTTTGCAAGTGTCATTTTTTTTCAAATTACAGGTCCGATGACTGTCAATAATATGATTTTTTTTTTTTTTCAAATGTCATTTTTTTACAGGTCAAAAGTTATAAAAAAAAATATTTTTTTTTAATCGTCACTTTTTGACAGGTCCAAACTTATAAAAACAATATCAAACGTCATTTTTTGACAGGTCCAATCCTATTAAAAAAAAAAAAAAATTCAAATTGTAGTAATTTTATTAGTGTGTGCCACAGCTTTAAGTTGTTGAACTTGCTAACGAATTACCTGTACCTGGTTTTCTAGAATTTTGAAAAGTGCTGGTGCTGGTTTTATGTACTGATTAATGTCATTATTATTATTTTATGTCATATTTTATATCATTTTATTAAGTTCATTCTATTGCGAATATACCTTTTGTCCATTAAAGTAACGTGCTTTATTCTGGGGAGAATTCCCGGATTATTAGACCCCTTTCACAAGCCCCCCCTACAAAATGAATTTTTTTTTTTGACAGGTCCAATGACACCTATAATTTTTTTTTTTTTTTTTTTCAAGTGTCATTTTTTTTTTTTTGACAGGTCCAATAATAATAATTTTTTTTTTTTTTCAAATGTCATTTTTTGACAGGTTCAAAGTTATAAAAAAATTTTTTTTTTTTTCAAACGTCATTTTTTGACAGGTCGAATAATATGAAAAAAATTTTTTTTATTTTTTTTTCAAATGCCATTTTTTGACAGGTCCAGACTTATAAAAAAAAAATCATATTATTGGACCTGTCAAAAAATGACGTTTGAAAATAAAATGGTATTGCCGATTTTGTAATTTAATTTATGTAGAAGCGGCACAAAAATTTACCCAGATCCTTAAAATTATAATAAATGACGCGTTCCGAAGTCACCTGGGTAAAACGTCCTCGTGGGAAACTGCGTATATTTATATACAGTGAGTTCATAAAGTCCCGCATAAATTCATTATTTTGAAAAAGGTAGAATTTTGGAAAAATCGCTCAGATTCGTCAATCTTGTTTTTTTGTTTGAAATTTTTCGATATATTTTTCATCATACAGGGTGTTTCCAAAATAGCTTCGCTGGTATCAACTTTATTTTTTTAAATGGTACCCCCTGTATATTATGACATTTCTGGATTCTGTGGAAAATTCTAAACATATATCATGTATAATGTCATATACCTATCTTCAACTGTTTCGGAAATACTGAAAGTTGAAAATTGACTTTTTTGCAACTTTGACAGACTGTAAAACCTAAGCGGTTAATTTTGGAGGAAAACCGATTTTACATTTCTATCTTAGATTTTCATAAACTATCGATTTTGTTGTAAAATCAACCGTTCAGGTTTTACAGTCTGTCAAAGATACGGAAAAATCAATTTTCAACTGTCAATATTTCCGAAACAGTTGAAGATAGGTACCTATATGACATTGTACATGAAATATGTCTAGAATTTTCTGCAAAAACCAGAAATACCATAATATACCATTTGAAAAAATAAAGTTGATACCAGCAAAGTTATTTTTGAGACACCCTGTATGATAAAAAATATATCGAAAAATTTCAAACAAAAAAACAAAATTGAAGTGTCCGAGCGATTTTTAAAAAATAATGAATTTATGTGGGACTTTATGAACTCACTGTACTATAACTTTCGAAATGGGTTAAAGAAATAATCAGTTGTTTCAGTTTTGAAATTTTTGGCGCCCCTAAAATTGGGCGCTGGAAGCAACTGCTTCTTTTGCTTCATAGGAAATCCGCCTCTGCATTTTGGTACCAAATGTGATACTGTGCCATACAGACTTTAGTTTTAATAGTATGTTTCGGTTTCCATAATATTATTTGAGATTATTATTGAACGAGTAAGTAGCAGCACATTTTGGCAAGAGTATTATTTACTTATTTTTGCGTTCAACCCGTTACCTAAAATATTTTACACACTGGTTTTATATGACAAATACATACCATATTTCCTTTATGAAAAACATTCAATTAATTTGCGGCAGCGTTAATAAAGTCGAATTTGCCAAAATACAATCGAAGCCCAATTCACCCAATTTTTATAAGCTCATAACTTTCTTGTTTTTGGACCGATTTTCAAAAACAAAAAATTATTTTGTAGGTATTTTTATTGGCAACAATTTTTCTGTCTTGTAATTTTTCAAAAAAGTTCATAGTTTTTGATATATTTCCAAAGAAATAAAAAAAACACAATTTTTTGAGTTTAAAGCCCGATTGGGCGAGTACGGCACATGCGATTTAGTGCGATTTTTAAGGAAACATTGTCGACCACCTAAAAAAGGTAACTTTGAGAACGGAAATGCGTGCAGAAAAGTACTAATTTGCGCACGCTCGTAGGAAAAGAATTTTTCAAGTTTCAGATAAACGGAGAAAAAAGTGCACATTTATCACACCTCATAACTTTTCCCAGAAGAGTGTGCAAAATTGTCCAAAATTAGATGAAACGAGTAGCATTGTTTTTGTCGAAAAAAGCAAATTTTCAAAGACGGGGGTAGTCCTGACAACCTGTCCACCTCTCGATTTGTCAAAAATTACATTTGACAGCTGTTGAGTATTATAAATTGTATTATTATCCGAACATAAAATGTATGCAAAATTTCAGCAAAATCCGTTGCGAAATAATGGTTCAAAAATCTACACTTGTCACATTTGACAGTTGACACCTGTCATTGGTGGTCTAAAATGTATTATCACTAGAACTTGAACAGATGTACCTATGCTAAATTTCAGCAAAATCCGTTGTGAAGAACTGGTTCAAAATCTGCAACTGTCACAATTTGACAGTTGACACTAATATTCCTATTCTATGGTAGATTTATGTATAATAAGTACCTATATAAAACACAGGCATTTAATTTGTTAAACAAAAGACAACTTGGCAACGCAGCCTAGCAAATACGCCTGCATTTAGTGTTTTAAATTAATTTAATCGCAGAAATGACTGATTTTACTACGGGTCTTCTAGAGACATTAGTCTATAATATTCTTTGGTAAAACATAATATTTGTCCAATGTTGCCATTTAAAAAAATAAATTATTAAGATTACAGGATTGTTCGGCTATAAGTTTGTACTACGAGCGCAACTGTTACGCCATAATCAGGAAACCAGAGTTTTACCATCACAGGAAGGAGGAGAGGTGCGCCAGGCAGTTTGGTAAGTAAAAGAGAAAGTAGTTTTTTATTATGTAACTAATTTAAATTTACAATAACAATAACATTTTTGTTATCTTATCAATTAATTTGGGTACTTAATAGTTAAGCTGTCTAGGCTCATCTAATCCCTGTTTAATTAAAAAATACAAAAGGTTTTTTGCCCTTGAAGTACTATAATAAGCATTACAGAAACCTGTGATTTGTTTTTTTTTTTTTTTGCTAAAAAATTACAGGAATCTGTAATAATGGGCAATGATTTTGGTGGTACTTGGTATAAAAATTGCATTTTATTTTTGTTCTGGAAAACTACTAAAGAGAAAATTATTAAATTGTCAAATTGATACAGCGATAGTTTATTCCAAATTTTCTGGACAAAACGAGAAAAGTCAGGGGCGTATTATACTAAAATTTTAAATTTTTCCAATGAAAAATAACCTCATTGGAAATTAATGAAAATTAACTAAATTAGGCATAAATGCACCATCTAACATTTTATTTTTTTTCTGGAAAACTATTCAAGGAAAAATTATGACATTTTCTGGAAGTAAATCAGGGGCGTATCAGTGAAATTTCAAATTTTTTTCAATGAAAAATAACCTCATTGGAAATTAATGAAAATTAACTAAATTAGGCATAAATGCACCATCTAACATTTTATTTTTTTTCTGGAAAACTATTCAAGGAAAAATTATGACATTTTCTGGAAAAAAAGAAGAAAATCAGGGGCGTATCATAATGAAATTTGAAATTTTTCTAGAAGAGAATAACCCTATTGGAAATTAATGAAAATCAAGTAAATTAGACATAAATGCACCATCTAACATTTTATTTTTTTTCTGGAAAACTATTCAAAGGAAAATTATGACATTTGCTGGAAAAAAAAGAAGAAAGTCAGGGGCGTATCATACTAAAATTTCAAATTTTTCCTGTGAAAAACAACAAAATTGAAAATATAATTTTCTCCTGGACAGTTTTCCAGAAAAAAAAATAAAATGTTACATAGTGCGTTTATGCCTAATTTAATTAATTTTCATTAATTTCCAATGGAGTTATTTTTTACTGGAAAAAGGACCTCGCAATATTTAAATGGAAATTGGTTACCCGTGATATTTGGATGAAATTTAAATATGTTATTGGGGATGCCATAAGCAACATTTTTCACCATGGGCACAACCCTGTATATATAACAGGTGAGGCGTGGTTAGCTGTCAAATATTGGAATCTTATATCCAAAAGCAGAGTAACTATGGCAGATTTTGATGAACAAAAAATCTATTTCTACCAAGTCGACCAAGTTAAGTTGAAAAATGTCAACCATTTTGACACCTACCAAAACTCTGTCAAACGGCAGCACTCATCTTTTCCCCGTTTTTAATATTTTATGATGTCATTTGACATTTTTAACTTGTATGTAAATTTTGAATACAAAAATTGAAAAAAAAAAAATGACAGAACTGTCAAAACCTGTCATTTGTTTTAGTAGAAAAAAAAAACTCTAATCTGATTCTTTTTTGTTTCAAGGTAGTTTATTGGTGATAAAATATTAAACAAAGTTCATGCATGTCGCATTTTGACAACTGTCAGAATCTGTTTTTGCTTTTTGGTTCATATTGAGTTTGTTTGCTTAGTGAAGTTCTACAACTATAATGATAGAATAATACAATAATACAATAGAACTAAACCTTTACTAAGCAAAGAAACTCAATATGAACCAAAAATCTATTAACAGATTCAGACAGTTGTCAAAATGTGACATGCATGAACTTTGTTTAATGTTTCATCACCGCTAAACTACCTTGAAACAAAAAAAAAAAACCAGATTAGAGTATTTTTTTCTACTAAAACAAATGACAGGTTTTGACAGTTCTGTCATTTTTTTTTTTTTCAATTTTTGTATTCAAAATTTACATACAAGTTAAAAATGTCAAATGACATCATAAAATATTAAAAACGGGAAAAGATGAGTGCTGCCGTTTGGCAGGATTTTGACAGGTGTCAAAATGATTGACATTTTTCGACTTGACTTGGTCGATTTAGTAGACATCGATACTTCGATCATCAAAATCTGCCATAGTCACTCTTCTTTTGGATATAAGATTCCAATATTTGACAGCTAACCACGCCTCACCTGTCATATATACAGGGTTGTGCCCACGGTAAAAAATGTTGCTTACGGCATCCCCAATGTCCTTTGAAATTTCACTATGATACGCCCCTGACTTTTTTCTTTTTTAACAGAAAATGTCATAATTTTCCCCTGGATAGTTTTCCACAAAAAAAATAAAATGTTAGATTGTGCATTTACATATGTCTAATTTAGTTGATTTTCATTAATTTCCAATAGGGTTATTTTTCACTGGAAAAATTTGAAATTTTAGTATGATAGGTTCCTGACTTTTCTCGTTTTGTTCAGAAAATTTCATAATTTTCCTTTGGATAGTTTTCCAGAAAAAAATTAAAATGTAAGAGGATGAATTTTCCTTAAAAAATCAATTTTCCAGAATTTTTCCTGAAGTGATTTTCCACTGAAAGATTTTGAAATTTTCCTATAATAATCTCCTCACTTTCCTTTTTCTCCTGGAAAATTTTCAAATTTTTCCCTTTACCAGTTTTCCAGAAAAAAATTAAAATGTAAGAGAATGAATTTTCCTTAAAAAATCAATTTTCCAGAATTTTTCCTGAAGTGATTTTCTACTGAAAGATTTTGAAATTTTCCTATAATAATCTCCTCACTTTCCTTTTTCTCCTGGAAAATTTTCAAATTTTTCCCTTTACCAGTTTTCCAGAAAAAAATTAAAATGTAAGAGAATGAATTTTCCTTAAAAAATCAATTTTCCAGAATTTTTCCTGAAGTGATTTTCTACTGAAAGATTTTGAAATTTTCCAATAATAATCTCCTCACTTTTCTTTTTCTCCTGGAAAATTTTCAAATTTTTCCCTTCACCAGTTTTCCAGAAAAAAATTAAAATGTAAGAGAATGAATTTTCCTTAAAAAATCAATTTTCCAGAATTTTTCCTGAAGTGATTTTCCACTGAAAGATTTTGAAATTTTCCTATAATAATCTCCTCACTTTCCTTTTTCTCCTGGAAAATTTTCAAATTTTTCCCTTTACCAGTTTTCCAGAAAAAAATTAAAATGTAAGAGAATGAATTTTCCTTAAAAAATCAATTTTCCAGAATTTTTCCAGAAGTGATTTTCCACTGAAAGATTTTGAAATTTTCCTATAATAATCTCCTCACTTTCCTTTTTCTCCTGGAAAATTTTCAAATTTTTCCCTTTACCAGTTTTCCAGAAAAAAATTAAAATGTAAGAGAATGAATTTTCCTTAAAAAATCAATTTTCCAGAATTTTTCCTGAAGTGATTTTCCACTGAAAGATTTTGAAATTTTCCAATAATAATCTCCTCACTTTCCTTTTTCTCCTGGAAAATTTTCAAATTTTTCCCTTTACCAGTTTTCCAGAAAAAAATTAAAATGTAAGAGAATGAATTTTCCTTAAAAAATCAATTTTCCAGAATTTTTCCTGAAGTGATTTTCCACTGAAAGATTTTGAAATTTTCCTATAATGATTTCCTCACTTTCCTTTTTCTCCTGGAAAATTTTCAAATTTTTCCCTTTACCAGTTTTCCAGAAAAAAATTAAAATGTAAGAGAATGAATTTTCCTTAAAAAATCAATTTTCCAGAATTTTTCCAGAAGTGATTTTCCACTGAAAGATTTTGAAATTTTCCTATAATAATCTCCTCACTTTCCTTTTTCTCCTGGAAAATTTTCAAATTTTTCCCTTTACCAGTTTTCCAGAAAAAAATTAAAATGTAAGAGAATGAATTTTCCTTAAAAAATCAATTTTCCAGAATTTTTCCTGAAGTGATTTTCTACTGAAAGATTTTGAAATTTTCCTATAATAATCTCCTCACTTTCCTTTTTCTCCTGGAAAATTTTCAAATTTTTCCCTTTACCAGTTTTCCAGAAAAAAATTAAAATGTAAGAGAATGAATTTTCCTTAAAAAATCAATTTTCCAGAATTTTTCCTGAAGTGATTTTCCACTGAAAGATTTTGAAATTTTCCAATAATAATCTCCTCACTTTCCTTTTTCTCCTGGAAAATTTTCAAATTTTTCCCTTTACCAGTTTTCCAGAAAAAAATTAAAATGTAAGAGAATGAATTTTCCTTAAAAAATCAATTTTCCAGAATTTTTCCTGAAGTGATTTTCTACTGAAAGATTTTGAAATTTTCCTATAATAATCTCCTCACTTTCCTTTTTCTCCTGGAAAATTTTCAAATTTTTCCCTTTACCAGTTTTCCAGAAAAAAATTAAAATGTAAGAGAATGAATTTTCCTTAAAAAATCAATTTTCCAGAATTTTTCCTGAAGTGATTTTCTACTGAAAGATTTTGAAATTTTCCAATAATAATCTCCTCACTTTTCTTTTTCTCCTGGAAAATTTTCAAATTTTTCCCTTCACCAGTTTTCCAGAAAAAAATTAAAATGTAAGAGAATGAATTTTCCTTAAAAAATCAATTTTCCAGAATTTTTCCTGAAGTGATTTTCCACTGAAAGATTTTGAAATTTTCCTATAATAATCTCCTCACTTTCCTTTTTCTCCTGGAAAATTTTCAAATTTTTCCCTTTACCAGTTTTCCAGAAAAAAATTAAAATGTAAGAGAATGAATTTTCCTTAAAAAATCAATTTTCCAGAATTTTTCCTGAAGTGATTTTCTACTGAAAGATTTTGAAATTTTCCTATAATAATCTCCTCACTTTCCTTTTTCTCCTGGAAAATTTTCAAATTTTTCCCTTTACCAGTTTTCCAGAAAAAAATTAAAATGTAAGAGAATGAATTTTCCTTAAAAAATCAATTTTCCAGAATTTTTCCTGAAGTGATTTTCTACTGAAAGATTTTGAAATTTTCCAATAATAATCTCCTCACTTTTCTTTTTCTCCTGGAAAATTTTCAAATTTTTCCCTTCACCAGTTTTCCAGAAAAAAATTAAAATGTAAGAGAATGAATTTTCCTTAAAAAATCAATTTTCCAGAATTTTTCCTGAAGTGATTTTCCACTGAAAGATTTTGAAATTTTCCTATAATAATCTCCTCACTTTCCTTTTTCTCCTGGAAAATTTTCAAATTTTTCCCTTTACCAGTTTTCCAGAAAAAAATTAAAATGTAAGAGAATGAATTTTCCTTAAAAAATCAATTTTCCAGAATTTTTCCAGAAGTGATTTTCCACTGAAAGATTTTGAAATTTTCCTATAATAATCTCCTCACTTTCCTTTTTCTCCTGGAAAATTTTCAAATTTTTCCCTTTACCAGTTTTCCAGAAAAAAATTAAAATGTAAGAGAATGAATTTTCCTTAAAAAATCAATTTTCCAGAATTTTTCCTGAAGTGATTTTCCACTGAAAGATTTTGAAATTTTCCAATAATAATCTCCTCACTTTCCTTTTTCTCCTGGAAAATTTTCAAATTTTTCCCTTTACCAGTTTTCCAGAAAAAAATTAAAATGTAAGAGAATGAATTTTCCTTAAAAAATCAATTTTCCAGAATTTTTCCTGAAGTGATTTTCCACTGAAAGATTTTGAAATTTTCCTATAATGATTTCCTCACTTTCCTTTTTCTCCTGGAAAATTTTCAAATTTTTCCCTTTACCAGTTTTCCAGAAAAAAATTAAAATGTAAGAGAATGAATTTTCCTTAAAAAATCAATTTTCCAGAATTTTTCCAGAAGTGATTTTCCACTGAAAGATTTTGAAATTTTCCAATAATAATCTCCTCACTTTCCTTTTTCTCCTGGAAAATTTTCAAATTTTTCCCTTTACCAGTTTTCCAGAAAAAAATTAAAATGTAAGAGAATGAATTTTCCTTAAAAAATCAATTTTCCAGAATTTTTCCTGAAGTGATTTTCCACTGAAAGATTTTGAAATTTTCCTATAATAATCTCCTCACTTTCCTTTTTCTCCTGGAAAATTTTCAAATTTTTCCCTTTACCAGTTTTCCAGAAAAAAATTAAAATGTAAGAGAATGAATTTTCCTTAAAAAATCAATTTTCCAGAATTTTTCCTGAAGTGATTTTCCACTGAAAGATTTTGAAATTTTCCTATAATAATCTCCTCACTTTCCTTTTTCTCCTGGAAAATTTTCAAATTTTTCCCTTTACCCCAGTTTTCCAGAAAAAAATTAAAATGTAAGAGAATGAATTTTCCTTAAAAAATCAATTTTCCAGAATTTTTCCTGAAGTGATTTTCCACTGAAAGATTTTGAAATTTTCCTATAATAATCTCCTCATTTTCCTTTTTCTCCTGGAAAATTTTCAAATTTTTCCCTTTACCAGTTTTCCAGAAAAAAATTAAAATGTAAGAGAATGAATTTTCCTTAAAAAATCAATTTTCCAGAATTTTTCCTGAAGTGATTTTCCACTGAAAGATTTTGAAATTTTCCTATAATAATCTCCTCACTTTCCTTTTTCTCCTGGAAAATTTTCAAATTTTTCCCTTTACCAGTTTTCCAGAAAAAAATTAAAATGTAAGAGAATGAATTTTCCTTAAAAAATCAATTTTCCAGAATTTTTCCTGAAGTGATTTTCTACTGAAAGATTTTGAAATTTTCCTATAATAATCTCCTCACTTTCCTTTTTCTCCTGGAAAATTTTCAAATTTTTCCCTTTACCAGTTTTCCAGAAAAAAATTAAAATGTAAGAGAATGAATTTTCCTTAAAAAATCAATTTTCCAGAATTTTTCCTGAAGTGATTTTCCACTGAAAGATTTTGAAATTTTCCTATAATAATCTCCTCACTTTCCTTTTTCTCCTGGAAAATTTTCAAATTTTTCCCTTTACCAGTTTTCCAGAAAAAAATTAAAATGTAAGAGAATGAATTTTCCTTAAAAAATCAATTTTCCAGAATTTTTCCTGAAGTGATTTTCCACTGAAAGATTTTGAAATTTTCCTATAATAATCTCCTCACTTTCCTTTTTCTCCTGGAAAATTTTCAAATTTTTCCTTTACCAGTTTTCCAGAAAAAAATTAAAATGTAAGAGAATGAATTTTCCTTAAAAAATCAATTTTCCAGAATTTTTCCTGAAGTGATTTTCTACTGAAAGATTTTGAAATTTTCCTATAATAATCTCCTCACTTTCCTTTTTCTCCTGGAAAATTTTCAAATTTTTCCCTTTACCAGTTTTCCAGAAAAAAATTAAAATGTAAGAGAATGAATTTTCCTTAAAAAATCAATTTTCCAGAATTTTTCCTGAAGTGATTTTCTACTGAAAGATTTTGAAATTTTCCTATAATAATCTCCTCACTTTCCTTTTTCTCCTGGAAAATTTTCAAATTTTTCCCTTTACCAGTTTTCCAGAAAAAAATTAAAATGTAAGAGAATGAATTTTCCTTAAAAAATCAATTTTCCAGAATTTTTCCTGAAGTGATTTTCTACTGAAAGATTTTGAAATTTTCCTATAATAATCTCCTCACTTTCCTTTTTCTCCTGGAAAATTTTCAAATTTTTCCCTTTACCAGTTTTCCAGAAAAAAATTAAAATGTAAGAGAATGAATTTTCCTTAAAAAATCAATTTTCCAGAATTTTTCCTGAAGTGATTTTCTACTGAAAGATTTTGAAATTTTCCTATAATAATCTCCTCACTTTCCTTTTTCTCCTGGAAAATTTTCAAATTTTTCCCTTTACCAGTTTTCCAGAAAAAAATTAAAATGTAAGAGAATGAATTTTCCTTAAAAAATCAATTTTCCAGAATTTTTCCTGAAGTGATTTTCTACTGAAAGATTTTGAAATTTTCCTATAATAATCTCCTCACTTTCCTTTTTCTCCTGGAAAATTTTCAAATTTTTCGCTTTACCAGTTTTCCAGAAAAAAATTAAAATGTAAGAGAATGAATTTTCCTTAAAAAATCAATTTTCCAGAATTTTTCCTGAAGTGATTTTCTACTGAAAGATTTTGAAATTTTCCTATAATAATCTCCTCACTTTCCTTTTTCTCCTGGAAAATTTTCAAATTTTTCCCTTTACCAGTTTTCCAGAAAAAAATTAAAATGTAAGAGAATGAATTTTCCTTAAAAAATCAATTTTCCAGAATTTTTCCTGAAGTGATTTTCTACTGAAAGATTTTGAAATTTTCCTATAATAATCTCCTCACTTTCCTTTTTCTCCTGGAAAATTTCAAATTTTTCCCTTTACCAGTTTTCCAGAAAAAAATTAAAATGTAAGAGAATGAATTTTCCTTAAAAAATCAATTTTCCAGAATTTTTCCTGAAGTGATTTTCTACTGAAAGATTTTGAAATTTTCCTATAATAATCTCCTCACTTTCCTTTTTCTCCTGGAAAATTTTCAAATTTTTCCCTTTCCCAGTTTTCCAGAAAAAAATTAAAATGTAAGAGAATGAATTTTCCTTAAAAAATCAATTTTCCAGAATTTTTCCTGAAGTGATTTTCTACTGAAAGATTTTGAAATTTTCCTATAATAATCTCCTCACTTTCCTTTTTCTCCTGGAAAATTTTCAAATTTTTCCCTTTACCAGTTTTCCAGAAAAAAATTAAAATGTAAGAGAATGAATTTTCCTTAAAAAATCAATTTTCCAGAATTTTTCCTGAAGTGATTTTCCACTGAAAGATTTTGAAATTTTCCTATAATAATCTCCTCACTTTCCTTTTTCTCCTGGAAAAATTTTCAAATTTTTCCCTTTACCCCAGTTTTCCAGAAAAAAATTAAAATGTAAGAGAATGAATTTTCCTTAAAAAATCAATTTTCCAGAATTTTTCCTGAAGTGATTTTCCACTGAAAGATTTTGAAATTTTCCTATAATAATCTCCTCACTTTCCTTTTTCTCCTGGAAAATTTTCAAATTTTTCCCTTTACCCCAGTTTTCCAGAAAAAAATTAAAATGTAAGAGAATGAATTTTCCTTAAAAAATCAATTTTCCAGAATTTTTCCTGAAGTGATTTTCTACTGAAAGATTTTGAAATTTTCCTATAATAATCTCCTCACTTTCCTTTTTCTCCTGGAAAATTTTCAAATTTTTCCCTTTACCCCAGTTTTCCAGAAAAAAATTAAAATGTAAGAGAATGAATTTTCCTTAAAAAATCAATTTTCCAGAATTTTTCCTGAAGTGATTTTCCACTGAAAGATTTTGAAATTTTCCTATAATAATCTCCTCACTTTCCTTTTTCTCCTGGAAAATTTTCAAATTTTTCCCTTTACCCCAGTTTTCCAGAAAAAAATTAAAATGTAAGAGAATGAATTTTCCTTAAAAAATCAATTTTCCAGAATTTTTCCTGAAGTGATTTTCCACTGAAAGATTTTGAAATTTTCCTATAATAATCTCCTCACTTTCCTTTTTTTTCCTGGAAAATTTTCAAATTTTTCCCTTTACCCCAGTTTTCCAGAAAAAAATTAAAATGTAAGAGAATGAATTTTCCTTAAAAAATCAATTTTCCAGAATTTTTCCTGAAGTGATTTTCTACTGAAAGATTTTGAAATTTTCCTATAATAATCTCCTCACTTTCCTTTTTTTCCTGGAAAATTTTCAAATTTTTCCCTTTACCCCAGTTTTCCAGAAAAAAATTAAAATGTAAGAGAATGAATTTTCCTTAAAAAATCAATTTTCCAGAATTTTTCCTGAAGTGATTTTCCACTGAAAGATTTTGAAATTTTCCTATAATAATCTCCTCACTTTCCTTTTTTTCCTGGAAAATTTTCAAATTTTTCCCTTTACCAGTTTTCCAGAAAAAAATTAAAATGTAAGAGAATGAATTTTCCTTAAAAAATCAATTTTCCAGAATTTTTTCCTGAAGTGATTTTCCACTGAAAGATTTTGAAATTTTCCTATAATAATCTCCTCACTTTCCTTTTTCTCCTGGAAAATTTTCAAATTTTTCCCTTTACCCCAGTTTTCCAGAAAAAAATTAAATGTAAGAGAATGAATTTTCCTTAAAAAATCAATTTTCCAGAATTTTTCCTGAAGTGATTTTCCACTGAAAGATTTTGAAATTTTCCTATAATAATCTCCTCACTTTCCTTTTTCTCCTGGAAAATTTTCAAATTTTTCCCTTTACCAGTTTTCCAGAAAAAAATTAAAATGTAAGAGAATGAATTTTCCTTAAAAAATCAATTTTCCAGAATTTTTCCTGAAGTGATTTTCCACTGAAAGATTTTGAAATTTTCCTATAATAATCTCCTCACTTTCCTTTTTTTCCTGGAAAATTTTCAAATTTTTCCCTTTACCCCAGTTTTCCAGAAAAAAATTAAAATGTAAGAGAATGAATTTTCCTTAAAAAATCAATTTTCCAGAATTTTTCCTGAAGTGATTTTCTACTGAAAGATTTTGAAATTTTCCTATAATAATCTCCTC